>LPNX010079898.1:234618-258008 GCA_001517045.1 Pseudotsuga menziesii
AAATAAAATGGTAAGTTAATTTCTAGAAGAAGTGTATCCAAAATTGAGGGCTAAATTTTGGTGAGAATTATTGAAATGATAGTTTTTGTAATAGGGGCACCCTAGGGGTAATTGAGGGCCTTGAAATTGACTACAGGTTTTTGAGACATGATTTTTTTTTTGTAAGTTCAGGTCTATTCTATTAAAAATAAATAATAATACAGGTAAAAGTACATGTCGTCGTATCCATCTTTCAGGAAAGAAAAAACAAGGAAAGGACATTAGTCTACGTGAAGGGGAAAGGCAGGCTGAAACTGTTAAGGTGATCCTCCCTTGAATAGGGAAAACAGATCATACAAAATCAAGTTTGTTGTTTAAAAAGATTACAAAAGATACTCATTGAACATGTGCAAAATTGCTCTGAAAGAGCACTGTTCCTGAAAGCAACCCAACAAAAGAACGATTGGAACATATAACCTGGACTTAGTATTTGACGAAGGGAACCTCGATGATTAGTGTGCCAAAGCATGTACCTAGTTGCTCATCCTGTTCTTTGGGAATGTCTTCTTCTTTTCCTGAGCTGTTGTCGTTGCTGGAGGTTCCGCTGCTTTTGGAGCTTCCCATGCCATCCTTTGAGTCGGAGCTAGGATGCTTGACCGGTAGAGGGACTGTTTTCCTAGGTGGAGCAACGCTGGTCACTTTCCCCATAGAAGAGGTGAAATGTCGATGAGGAGGAGGGGGAGGAGTGTGGGCGGTGTCCATGGGGACCGGGACATAGGGAATGCCAGGTGCAGGGGCAGATATGGGGATAGGAGGAACTGATGAGGATTGAGGGAGAGCAGGGGCCAGAGGCAGAGAGGGAGCATAGGGCTCAGGACAAGCAGGGCCAATAGGTTGGGCTTCAGGAGCAACGTGTAAATTTACCGAACGCAGAATGAGGTGGGTGAGCAAATTTTTAATAACCCAATAATTCCTTCTACAATCATCCATCTTCCACATAGAGCTTCCAACACCTCGACATCAAAACCCTCTGAACTTTCCTGAGTAGTGAATGGTGTTGGTTTGGGATTGTCGGCTCTTCCACGACCTCGTCTCTTCCTTGGAATGTAGCGTTGACGTGGTGACATGTTGATAACTGGAGAACGCGGAGCAGAGAGAGGATGGGAAGTAGGATGGAGGGACCTATTATGCACAGTAGTGGGATTCTGGAATTTGGACTGAGGTTGACAGCACTGGGTGAGGTAAAACAATGAAGGTTGGTGGAACAAGGAGGCAATAAATCCCCTAGCACAGAGCCATATGCACATTATGGTTGACCATAAATGTGCTTAACTCAGCATACCATACATTAATTGTTGAGAGGACACATTGCCTGTGGGGAATTGTGCTTGTCGTCACTTGGAGCGGAGGAAGAAGCATGTGCGGTAGTAACGTGATCGCAGCGATGAGTCGGATCCATCTTGGCACGATGATGGTCCCTAATGTCACGACAGTAGGTCTACTGAAATGCCCCATCATCGCCGCCATGTGGGATGGAGTACCTCATGACGTGTTGGGGCGCGGCATTCCTATTGTGGGTGTCGTTCGCCTCCTTGTCACCCGCATCCGAGGTTTTTAGACATGAAATTGTTTTTGTCCTGATTTTTATTATTATTTTGATATTGAGTTTGATTAACACTTATGATTGGATAAAGACTCCAATATATATAGGAATCTTGGCATGGAAATAGGGTTACACCTGCAATACTTCCTAGTTACAACTTACACATCCTTCCAAAATTTTTGTTGCTTGAAGCTTTTAAAGTTATCATTTACAATTTTCACAAACTATTTGAGAATGATTTATTTGATTTGTGTTAAAACTTAATAACAATTTATTATTATTGTAGTTTTAGTAATTTTTTAAAACAATTACTTTTACTCTTTGGAAAAAAGCCTTTTAAACCATATTTATATATCAAATTACTCTGTCAAATTATATAAGTTTTTATCATTCCTTTTTTATAAAAATAAAATAAAATGAATTACCTATACTAGAAATTTAAAGGTGTTCTATTATGAATGAAACAAAACAAGAGATTTTTTTTAATCAAATTTTGATCAGAATGCATAGTGGATAATACATAGGCAAGCCCATTTGGTGCATCTGGGCTTTCCATGTGTGGAAGTTCATTTGTAACAATAGGTGAGGAATTCGAAACAATAATAAGGAAACTCATCATTTTAAACTTCTTTTGAAAAAGGAATGATAGAACCTTATAGTAGAATCTCACTCAAGAATTGCAATGTGTATTTCAAAAGTATGCCCTCAAAGTGCATATTATATTAATTTGTCTTTTCAACACAATTCAAGGGATTGCAAAATTTGGTATGTCCCATTCCATCTAGCTTAACATTAACATTGGCCTCCTTAAAGGAATCAAGATCCAATTTTGTTTGTTTCCTAAATTTAACACTTAATATACAATTTTTGAGTTGTTTGTGTAGCTATTACTACTATTAGTATGAGTAAGTTGTTTTGTTCCATTCCACATGCAAGTATCTTGATTTTTAGAGCACACTATCAAAAATGAAAAATATGTTATCTTTTATTGAAAATTAAACTTTTTAATAAAAACATATTTTTTAAAATAAAACTTCATTGTTGAAGGTTTTTTTTTAACTAAAAAAAATTGTGCGAAGGGCTAGTCCTTTCAATTAATCCCCGAGGGTAATCCCCTTTCAACCCCGACCATTTCCCGCTTTCATAGAGTTGCCAACACCCAAGTTGGAAACAATGAGTCGATTTACCTTCCCTTTATACCTTTGAAATCTGTTTTTAAACCTGGATAAATAATAATGAGATGGGCCAAGTGTGCTGACGATAGGCCTGCTCATCCCCGTCATTCCAAATTGAAATGTTCCACCGGAGATATCATCACCTCGACTAATAAGATTTGCTAATAGTTCAAAACCTCAGGAAAAATTAGTTTGAAGGGCATAAATGAAATGAAATTCCAATACTGCTCTCAACACTTCAATTCATTATTTCAATCTTTGCTATCCAAAAATTGTTCGGGGTCTTCAATTTGTTGCTCATCTTCTATCTCACATATATCATTTAAGTCTTGATTAGCCATTGAAGTCGAGAACAACGCAGGGACTGTCCCAGGTATTTTTAAGACATTGGAACTCAGTCGAAGCACTGTTGAATTCCATCTCTTTCAGCTGAACCACTGTTGGGGTTTATCTCTCTCAGCCGCAACACTGTGTGGGCCTATCTCACTCATCCAAGGGTCTTATTTTACCCTAGTAGGGCTACTGATATCTATTCCTAGCCTTCTGAGGCCTATTCCAGCCATCTAAGGGTTTGATTTTTCCCTAGTAGGGCTATCGATATCTGTTCCTAGAATGGTGAGGCCCGTTCTAGTCATATGAGGGTTTGATCATGCCCTAGTATGGGTGTCATGGATTTGTTGAAGCCCTAGAATGGATTCCATAATAGTAATCAGGCCCTCTAGGGCTGCCACTGATTGTTTGAAGGTTCACCTCACCAATTTTATTCAGGATCAGGGCATCTCTACCTACAGCAGTCTTCAGTGGGATTCATTCATATTTCAGTGAGTTCTTTTTTTCTCTTGGCATATAACAAGCCCTAAAGGATTCATTGTAAACTATTCTCTAATTATTCTCATGTAAAACGTAGTTTAAGGAAGATTATTCTTGCTGGGGTTTTATTCCTTTAAAAGGTTTCCCCAGTCATCTCATATTTAAGGAAGATTATTCTTGTTGGAGTTTTATTCCTTTAAAAGGTTTCCGCAAGGTAAAAGTCTTGTGCCTATTGTGTTGAATGATCTCGGCACTACTCCATCCTCATATCCTTGCCATATATGAACCAAAACATCATTGTTAAGGAATAGGTTCTTCAGTTTTAGAGGATCAAAATCCCACTTGCCAAACATGACCATTAATTCTCGATGCAAAGACTCAAAAAATACCTGCTACAATGTTGCCTTAAAAGGATGCACAACCATATTAATATCAATATAAATACCAATGTATCATTTGTTTGTTAAAAGAAAATTACAACATTCATTTTATCATATTGAAAAAGAAAAACTGGAGAGCTAAGTAAAAGTCAGAGGGCTTAAACAAATGTACTTGAGCAGATATTCCACTTGCAGCAAGTTTAGCCTGTAGCTCCCTGTCATATCGATTTAGAGGTTTCGTCTTCCTTTCAATAGAAGTTAAAGAAGGAAACCACTTCTAGGTAATCCACCAGTAAGTCAACCATGGTGTATAGTAAGGAACACGAAGTGCCCATTGTTCCTACAGAGGTTGCTGGTAATATGCTTCCTTACATATATCAGCTGGGAATTCGGGACACCTGTAATTTATTATAGGGGCTAACAGTCCAGCACCTGCTAACCTGCATTATCACCAATTCAAATGACAATGATATAAATCAGTGCAGAATCCCAAGATATATAGTTTGTATCATCTTACCTTGCAAAAGTGATCTACAAGATTAACTATTATAGCATTGTAGAAATAAGATAGATAAACTAAACCTGTGGTGTATATATTTAAGGCATCCCCATATAGAGTATCCCCCCATAGAGACGCCTATGACATAAAATGTGGGACCAAGGTAAAGTTGGTATGCAAGCTCTTCTATATCAAAAGTTGTAGTTCTGAAAGATCGGCTGGGATAAGGATCACTTACTCCATATCCAGGCCTGTCAAAGCTTACAATGCACATGCCCAACTCTTCCAGAAGTCCCTAGAACATTATAATTTAAGGAATGCAATGCATCCATTATCACAATCTCAACACCATCAACTGCTTAATATATTTATATTCATAAATTTCTTAGAAGAAGAATACTTTACCTGGGAAACATTAAGGGAATCATTTTTAGATCCCATAAAACCATGAGTGATGATGATCTTGTATTTGGCTCTTTCTTTTGGAACTCTGCTTTCCTTGTACACCAAATTTCTACCATCTTGAAGGTGAATGCGATTTGCAGTCATTGGAGGGCCATTGGGGGTGCTACATATAGTAGGAGGAGGTGGCTGGAGGGGTGCTACATATAGTAGGAGTTGCTACACATTTTTGAGTATGTTTTTGTTCCTCATCAAGGTTTTTCACTCTTATTTTAAATTCTTGATTATTCATATTTCACTGTTCATCCTCTACTTTGTGCTTAAAAAAAAGTGTATATTTGACACCCATAATCCAGAGTCCATAGCACCATGATATCACACAAAATAACCTCTTGTTATCCAAATTGCATTATAGCTTCTCCAAAGTCAAGGCCAACCTTTTGTAGGAAGTGTAAACTTCTATATGTGAATCTTGCTTGCCATGTTGAATTACATTTGAATTTTGAAGTAATGCATTACACTTGTATTACATTATCATATTAATGAGACCGAGATCCTGAAATTGTGAAATTTTTGAACTTTCTCAAATTTCATGTCCATAATATAAATTTGCATATATAATCACATATGTACCCTCTCAAATTGGATGCATGGCTTATCACTTATCTCCTAATCTTTCTCATATGATTGTTTTTACAGGCTTCGAATCTCATAGTATTTAGTGGCATTATCCAGAAGTGGTTTGATGTCTGGAATGGGCTGTTTCATGTTGAAAAGGTCTCAATTCTTAACCATTGGATTTTCAAAGAAGTTAGTTGGGTGTCTTAACTTCTCAGCGTTGGTACAATAGAGTCAGACATGCCAATAGGTTTTTGGTTATTTTCACTCCACACTAGTTCTTTGATTTTCCAGATACAGTTATTGACAAATGGCCTTCGAGCAAATATCAATTCATCAGCTAATTGTTACAAAAAAGTTCTACAATCATCGAAGAGAGCTTCTTTTTCTCTCTATGAATTCTCACATTTCTCTTCAGATGAAACCCACATTCTGAGTTTAGCAGAGTGGTCTATATTGGGGTCACTCTCACAGTTACCCGTTGATCACCCCTTCCAGAAAGCTGATAAAGTTAGAGATGGAGAGAACTGTTAGAAATGAAACATTATCTTAGATGTGTCCATAAAACAGTGGCTAAAACACTCAGACAGGTTGCTTCCAAGAGATGCTTCTCTGCTCGTTATTAGGGGACGAGGAGTCTCATTTAAAGGAGTCAGATTGATATCTCACTTCACCAGGACTTCTTCCACTGCAGCAGCAAAGCAACGGACTACTGAGGATGAAGAGGATGACAACGAAGAGAAAGTTTCAAAGCAAAGAAAGATTGAAACATCACCAAAAGAATGTGACCAGGAAGTAGAAGGGTTGAGCTTAGTAAAATCCAAGGCAAAACAAGTGCAAGAATTTCTCAAGAAAGATGAGGCCTTCGTAAAAAAAAATTGGGCTACAATGATTGGAATTGGATCGACACTAAAAGGGGTGGAATCTATAAGCAGGAAGGTTTTATCACTTGAATGGCATTTAACTTCTTTTAGCTTTAAAATACAACCGATCAATCACATATTTAGTGATGGAAATGGGGGAAGAAATTAAATAGAATAATTTAGAGGATTTTCTATTCTTGTGTTTCATGGCAATCTCTCATCAAGGAAAACCCTAGGAAATGAAACTATTTTACATAATTTTTTAGTTTAGATGGCAATTTTTTCTATCTTTTGAAATAAGAAACATGTCTGTACATAAATAATCTAGAACAAATGTTAATATACTGCTTTTCTATTTAAGTTGTGGCAAATATAGTCCATTTTAGTACATTATAGAAAATTTGCTAATGTCTTGGAAATTTTTGCTAATTTGCAAAGGTTTAGAAATCTGGTAATGTCAACCATTCAATAAAGTTATCCCAGTGTGTTCATATTATACTTTTGAGGTTACCTCAATATTTGTTTTTTACTGCACACTCACATCAATCTTTTGTGCAAATCCCTTGTAAACTTGTTCACAGCTGATTGCTTTTCTGATCTATATCACAAGCAAGGAAGATTGGGCCAGGAAATTTCATCAGTGGAAACATGATTTATTGGAAGCAGTGCAACATTATCGGATTGGAACTAAACTTCTTTGGGATGACATTACAATATCTTTCAGGCTTTTACTGAAGCTTGCAAGTGGAAATAATCTTTCACGGAGAGAGAGGCAGCAGCTAACTAGAACAACAATAGATATTTTTAGGCTTGTACCATTTGCGGTCTTCATCATAGTTCCATTCATGGAATTGTTGCTGCCAGATTTTCTCAAATTATTTCCCAACATGCTACCATCCACTTTTCAAGATAAGATGAAGGAACAGGTATTATTTTCTACTACTTACATTTCTTGCTTTGTCAGTATAAATAATCTATGTGATGCAAGCTTCTGGGATGGGGTGGATGGGTTTTGGCCCTTAGGGACGGCTGGAAGTGTTGCCCCATAGATCGAGGGGACATCAAAAGAATATTAAAAAATGTGGAGTTCTAAAACAAGATAAAAAATTATTTAAAATTTTCTGTTAACACTTGAAACCATTTGGTTCCAAGTCCATTGGAAACAATGCGCTATCACAAAGTATTATGATACTATCTCCTTCTCTTTGGGTTGGTGCTTGCTAAACATTGGGGAAAATCCTAGTGACTTTAGAGGTCAACTAATAATCGAACAAAAAGACCAATAATTATTTATACTTAAATAGACATTATTGTCCTAAAAATCTATGAAAAATCGACGAGCTAATAGATGATTTCATAGCTGAAAAATGCATGGAAATCAATGCAGAACTAGCAATTTAATAGATGATTTAATGGCTGAAAAACCGGCGAGCTAATATATTATTTAATGGCTGAAAAATTAATGGAAATCAATGCAAAAAATCATTGAGTTTGGGCACAAAACTGAATGCAACTTAATGAACCAAGCTTGCTAATTAGATGTAAAAATCCAGAAATTAGTAATTATAGCAGCAAATTAAGAAGGTTTGTAGCTCCACATTATTAGTCTCCTAGTCTCTTTTTGACTTCTATTGTTAAAATTTGCATTACACTATAGAGGAAAATGTGATTGAAAGGGAATATAAGAAGCTTGCACTTGATGCTTTGGTCATACAACAAGCACGTCTGGAATAACAAAAGCGTAAGTGATATTTATGATATTTGATTTATTGTAGTGATTGTATTCATACTGCATTGATTTCTTGTGTGAAAAGATGTGGATGTGTCTCTTTGATTAATATCAAGTTAGATGTTAATGGGTTTCTAATGGATATTGTGGTTAATTCATATATTGTTTACATGCAACATAGTGCAAATCACACTTATTAGAAATGGATGGTTTATATTTTTTCATTAATTATTCGTCTAATTTGGAAGCTAAACTGAATTAGGATTGGTTTGGTCCAGTTATTATAGGTAGAACTAGATGGTTTAGAACTTCAAATGGACGGTTTGGACAAACTTGACCCCATTTGACCCAAGTATTTGTTGCACAAAAAAACTCAATTAAAAGAAATAAACTTTCAAAAATATCCCCTTCTTTTTAAACCCTATCACAAGATAATCTAATGGAAATTTTCCCTCTCTTTCCTATGAAAAATATTTGTATTGATATTTCAAGAATAAATCAAATACACTTAAACTAGCGTCTGGGCCCTAAACCCTAAAGACAACTGAGAGGACCCAATGCTATAGGAAACCTTGCCTTACAATGGATCCTTATAAAACCCTTCTCTACTATCTAAACATTACGAAAAAATGGATATTACTAAACAAAACTTTAATAGTTTGTTCTTTAGATATCATACAAAGTTTACAACAAATAACATCAATCACATTGTCCATTAAAAAATGACTTTCTACATTGGTTCTTGAGGATAATTGTCTCTAAACACTTTCTCAATCAACACACCCTCTTGAACTATTAAAGCTTCGTTCGAAAGAGTATCCATGAACCTCACAAAAACATTAAAGTGGCCTTATCTCTGGGTTGCAATAAACCTAAATTTTACTTTTTCTAACTCCCTATCATGTGATTCAAGTCTTGGCTAAGAGTTTTACTCCCATAGGCTAGATAAAGACTTGCTTCTGTTGAACATAATTTATGGGCCATATGTTGAAAGCATTTCTTTATGGGCCATCAAATGATATTGAATGTTATTTTAGGAACCAAATATCTTCTCCCTTGGCTATCAAGATAGTAGAGAAGACTTTGTGAACCCCTTGAAGAAGTTGTAGAGGATAGTGAACCTATACTAGAACACATTATTTGTTGGATTGCATTGGTAAGAACAGTGTCAAAAGTCCAGTGATAGGTTTGATCAAAACAAGGACACCTCCTTCGCCCTTAGGTTGGCTAGAATTCAAACTATAAAGAAGCAGAGCAATACCAAATATATGTGAATACATTTTTTGCATGACACATATTGTCTTGGCCTACTACTCAAATAATATATCTAGACATTTGTTATCTAGGTTTTATTTTTTATTATTCTCTTTTGATTGTAATTGATAAGGTGTGGAGCATTTAAATTGATGATGTAAATATAGATCAAACATGTTTGCAAATACAGTATATAACTCAATCATATACAATATATATCAATCTTTTAACATAGACATTTTTATCTCTAGCAACAAACTGACCATGTTTAAAAACAACCTGCATGGAAAACCAAGATCCTTGTAGGCGTGCTTCAAAATAAAAGACTATAGTTATAAATTCCATTAAAAAAATATAAAGAAGACCTTATGTTGGAAGTTAAAATACCATTACAGAAATTGTTGATTAATCCAGTCGATGCTGAAATACCTTTCCAACATATAATTCTTTTGGCGTGCCTATCACAAATATCCATACCGAGTCTTCACACCATTTGGTAGTTTCACTCCCTTTGATAGTGTCAATAAACTCCCCATTTATTTTGTATATAAGTTTACCATTTTTACAAATAACATCGTAATGCTCCCTCTCTTTCTGCAGAACAAGTGACAACTAAATGAGTCTCAAATGTAGAAAATTAAAAAAAAAACTACAGTAGTTTCTAATGTACATATTGAAAGAGTAAATACAATGTTCAACTCAGATTTTATCTCCTCCTGGAATTTGAGAAACCAATGGCAGTGACATCATAATTCTTGCAAGGAAAAAGAAAGATAATATAATTCATAGTTTGTTGTTTCCTTATAATTTCATGTCCAAGAATGTAGTTACAAGAAGGAGTGGTTGATGGATGGATATATAGTGGGTTGTACAAAAACAAATAGATGAATTTATCCTTAGGAGACTAAGATATAAGTTTAAATTTTTACCAACCAACAATAAGGATTTTGTATACCACCCAAGGGGCTGAACCAAATAAGAATTTTCCAACATTAAGGCCATTGAAAACCAAAGAACTAATGCAGGAGTACTATTCTTCCACATCCATATTCCATGTTAAAATGATATTATTGCTTTGTATTGCAACAAAAATTTAAATAAGGAAGATTCAATACCATAGTTAACATCTTTCTCTTACCTGGATCAATTCCTTTGCAAAATCAATGCCATAAATTGTAATAGCATCTAAGGGAAAATTTTGTAGGGTGTGAGTTATTTACTAACATAGAAGAATCCATGTGGCCAATTCCCCAAACAATAGGTTGGCGTGGCTTCAATTTTTTTTTAAATAATGTCAAAACAACAAAAATATTATGCAACATAGCATTTTGCTTACGTGCCATCTGTAACAAGATTTCTTGTCTTGATAATAGAACCTAGCATAATGTTTCAACCAAGCTTAAAGACACATGGATATGGGATGAGTTTTAAAGTAATTGTAAAACATTAAAAATTTATATTATGTAATCATGGGATGTTATCATATATTTGTGTTGATGTCATAGAAGTATTTACACAAGAAGGTCTGTCCATATTAGAAGATGTTTTTTC
Organism: Pseudotsuga menziesii; assembly: GCA_001517045.1. NCBI lineage: Eukaryota > Viridiplantae > Streptophyta > Pinopsida > Pinales > Pinaceae > Pseudotsuga > Pseudotsuga menziesii. The sequence continues at coordinate 245,482 of LPNX010079898.1, forward strand.
AATTTGATAGGTTCTAGTTTACATGTTGGAAAGGTGTTGTCTAAATATGATAATTATCATGAAATGGTTGTCCAAAATTGGATTGACACTGTAAGTTCTTATCAATTCCTAAGTTTAACCATTCCCATCACAAACACAGTGTCATATTATACTACTGGGCTGAGGGGAAAAAATTAACATGTACAATGGGTATATAATGTTTTCTTCTATACTTTTGTATCACCCTTGGACCAATATTTCAGAAGTTATAACACAAAATTATCATAAAGAAGATATTCTAGCAAAAAGGTATACAATAGTATTGAATGTGATGTAGATTTTTATATGATGTTGTAATAAATTTGTTGTTTGATAAATGAACCTGTGACAGCGTTATAGATGTAATCTCATATGTATTATGATGAATGGTTTAAAGGTGATACCGTTCAAAACAAATTCTAATGGTGATTCTTGCATTAAACACTACCTTCATAATACATCTGATAATGTGTACGGTGCCCGATATTTCCTATTTGATAGTGGGTTTAATATCCTGTAAATGTTTTGAGATTTTTGTATTGCCACTAGCAAGGGAAATAGTTTTTCTCTTCATATGCAGAAATGCTTGTTTTTTTTCAATATTTGATCACCCTACCTTTAGTAGGTCCATTACCTTGTCCTGCAAATGTTTCTAAATTTTTGGCATTATCTTGAAGATGAAAAAATGTTTTTCTCTTCCAATGAAATGTGCTTTTTTTGTCAATATTCTATCCACGCAAGCTTTATATCTCATTGTCTGTTAAAAGCATTTTATTTAACATTTGAATAAAAAATATTGCTCACTCACTCTATCATATTTAATTATCCTATTGGTTTTTCCCCAAGATTTATATCCTATCATTTGTTAAATGCAACGCATATTTCTCACTTATTCTATCAAATATAGTTATTGTGTTGGTTTTACACAAATTGACTTGAAGACAATAGGACCTCCATCATATTACACTATTCAATCATTAAATTTATCATTAAATCTATTTATTTTAATTTAGCATGTTTAATGAGCAATGAAACTATGTCAATTTAAAATATCAATGCAGGTTGGAAACTAGAGACGATAGATAATTAAACCTTCAAGATAAGTGTCTCGGGTCGATGGTGAAAAAGGAACTCATAAAATATCTTGGACCAGTAAGCTTTTATTTATTTGTTGGTGTGATACTAACTAGTATCAACATTAACTGATATAATAATTTTTATCCTAGTGATTATTTCAGGGAAGAAAGATGAATTGTCTTCAAGGGCGAGGATATCCATATCCCCTATGGATCAAGGATAGGGGACAGCTTGGTACATCCCTTGTCAACATGACTATCTTCCTTTGTTGTTTATTTCCTTTCTAATGTCCATTTCGGATTGAAATATATCTTTGTTTGCAGACCCAGAGAAGTCAAAAGGATCTCCTATTAGCAATAAGATGCAAAAGCCAACATTTGTTGTTTAAGCAACTATTGCCAGACCTTGGGTAAGCTGATATTTCTGTATATGTAGGTGTGGTTGATGAGTTTCTAGTAAATTTTAAAGAATTTCTATTTTTGTTCCATGCTGGGTTAAATTCTAAGGGGATGGGTTTGAACCTTCTAAGATTCTTGATGCTGGATAGATGATTAGCCCAATCTATGATAAAATTTGAATCTCCATAACCTTGAAATTGTTTAATTCCTCCATTCTTAGCTGTTTTCCATAGTCTGAATGTAGACTTCTGCCCTGCTTGGCCCTTTACTAGCCTCATAGTGTAGCAACAAATGAAAATAAGAGTAAAAAAAAAAAGCACTAGCTCCACAAATATCTGATACTCCTTTTCATGCTCTCTTGAAAAGACGTAGGCTTTTCTTTATCAATATAATGCATTAGTGAACAGCTGGAAGGTTTTTCTTTTAAAATGATTTTTCAGTCCATTACCTTTCTAATCATGTGTGCTACCTAGGCAACTATGAAGACCTGTTCTAGGAAGATCATCAAATTTCTTGACATCCATATATCATATATAAGCAAAACATGGGAGCCTGAAAAGTTGCTACAGTTTTGTAACCAATGCAGTCCTAGACAATCTACCAAGATATGCCTATATATATCATCTTGATCTGTCCCCTGTAACCTATGACACGTCAATTCATACAAATATGGAGAAGGTGCACAAGATGAACAAGTGATCCATAGACTCAGCATTGAATTTGCATATGATACATCACCCTTGTCTGCACCAATCTCTCATTTTCCCACTGGTAGTACTTTATTAGCCAGTACCAACCACATTAGTGTTTTTGTTTCTAAAGGGATGAATAGCTTCCAAACAAATGTCCTCCAGGATGCTCTCTCTTGCATGAGTTCCTCCACTTTGGTAGCATAACCTATTTTGAGCCATGGAGCGCATTTGCTTATTCCCTTGATCCTTGAACACTTTAAATTCTCGGATCCTTTATGATTGGGCAAGTCAATGTAATCGTCTCATTCCTCTGGCTCACCTTGTAAACTTAAGACTGTCTACTGTCAACCATCCTCAAGACTAGGCATTTCTTTCCAATTGCGACTCCGCCTCTCTATGACAGTATAGACCACTAAGCATGTAAACTATCTAGCAGAGCCTCTGAAATTTGAAATTTTCTTCAATCCTGATCCATGGGTCCTTTCCAATTCTGACTTTTCCTTAGTTCCCTCATTTATTTACCCACCAAGGGAAAAACTTTACCAAAGGCTTTCCTTGTAATGGAAGCATTATGTAAGTGTTTTTTTTTAAGCCCATATTCCATGGATGCATCTCTTAAGTGTTTTGATTTCACAACTTGACCTCAGTGTCCATCATTATAAAGCAATCTCTAAAGGATTTTAGTTGCAAATTTTGAGCTGAAGTGTTTTATGTGTTTTAATCCCCATTCCCAGCTTACTTGGAATTGGCTACCCTGTTCCATTTATAACTAGTGGAATTTCTTGGCCCTCCCTCCTATGTGAAGGATGCTAAAACACTTCTTTCTTATTTGGTTAAGATTCCTTTTGGTTGTTGTGCTATAGTCATCCAATACTCCTGTATGATCTCTAGAATAGATTAATGAAGGTTAATATATGAACCACAGGACAGTTACAACCAAAATTTAAATGTCAATCATATGGTTTCAAGATGAAAACCACGTATTTGAATTCTTGAAATAATTAATGAGAAATATGATTTTGGTCCGGTCTTTAAATTAATCTTCCAATCCACTTTACATTTCTGAAGACTTATTCGTATTTATTACCATTCCTGTAGTCTTGCAATAGAGGTCTAGAAGCCCCTTAAGCTTTTCCAGCTCCTTAACAAAACTATTGACTGAAAATCGATGTGTCATCTACCAAAAGTAAATGGGTGATATGAACGAGTTTGTTTCTTTAATACCCTATAATTCTGTTCTAGCATTTAATTAATTTAGAAAGTTTTCTTTATTGGGATAAATTGTTTTAAAAAATATTTCACATTTAGCTTTTAAGATTTTTGATTTTCTATGTCCTATTTTTCTAGTAGCAAAACTTAGAAGTTCTATGATGTTACAAATCCTTCACAGCAACACTAGGGACTTTGTTTACCTCCACCAGTGGAAAAGGTTTCCTTGCTTGGATCGACTTCTTCAAGTAAATTGAGCAAATCACTGGCTTCTATAAGTGACTTTAGTATTTTAGTATATTGTACTTCCGTCCAATTATCTTTAGCATTTGTTATTGATATCTATGCAGAAAACTTTTTCTATGCTTCCATATTAGATTATTTAATAGCTTCTGATTCAGTCTTAAATAATCATTAGTATAGAAGCTAATGTGTATTTTCTTTAGACAGCTTATGTTTTACTTCAGTGATTGTCTTCTAGATTCTTTATACATGGCTTTATTTTCATTTCCTAATAATATATACTTGTTCATATTTCCATGTGAAACTAGAACACAGAAGGTAATGCTGAGACTTCCCTTGCCAGTGGAGCTGCTGGAAGATCAATTGTATTTCTAGCTAATGCATCTTAGTATGAAATTTGTTTATTGTCATGGAATATTTGTTTAGTTTTCCAGCACCCCGCTGGATTGGTGCATAGTAACATTACACATTAAGTTTAGTGAACATAAGCTTCCATATGATTTAGGAGTTTGTGGTGGAATATTACATATCTTACTGAATATTGAGACATTAATGGTTGTTGTAGGGGATTCCATGCTGCACAGGAAAAATCATTTAGTATGAGGATCCCAGCTGTTCAGGGCTCCTATAATCTTAAAACAAGTTCATCTCATTCACTTTTAGTGTCTCCAACATTAAATCTCCTTTCCTTGGTGGTGGAAGCTGCGACATCAGGGTTGAGTTCTGATCATGGAAAGCTGTTGGTCAATAAAGGTGGGAAGTCATCAACGTTTATATCTAAAAAACATATTGATGCCAAACCTAATGCAATGAGTGGAATATATATAAAATAAAATTCTTGTGTAAATACCGTTGGGGAAGCTTTCCATGGAAAGAATGCCAGTTTAGTTTTGTAATAGTAATAATTATGTAGTTTGTTTATTGATATCTATCATAAATTTGTTTGAATATCATCATTGTCAAGCAATAACAACTTTTTAAAGGGTGCTAGATCAATGGTAGAGCGCCTTCCTAATTATAGGCAAGAGGTTGGTGGTTCAATTCCTTCATGCCCTATCATAAAGTTGTGACTACAAAAATGACTAAATTCACATATATACGAATATTAGTAGCTAATTTCTCGTATCTTAGTCGTATTTAGCTTAGTCATTAATATGTTAACATCTAGTAGTTTATTTAGTCATATATTTGGTCATTAATGGTTGCAATCAGTGACTAAATCAGTGACTAAATCAATGACTAACTCAGTCACTAAATCAATGACTAGATCCATGACTAAATCAATGACTAAATCATTAACTATCAATGACTAAAAAAATGACTAAATCAATGACTAAAGCATTGACTGTCAATGACTAAAGCACTGTCTATCAATGACTAAATCATTGTCTATCAATGACTAAATCAATGACTACTAAGTCAAGCTATTAGTGACTAGTGAAATATGACTAGCTATAAGATAGTGGAAATTTGCTACTATTAGTCACCGACTCAAAAATAGTCGTTTATAGCATGATTTTAGTCATTTTTTTAGTCATTAATTTCTCATTTTCTACTAGTGATAGGTGATCAGGGTTGATGCCTACGGTTATGGTGCTAAGTCAAGCACAATATATATATATTTGTGAATATCATGTAAAATGAAAACTAATAAAAATACCACAACTAGCTATGCATCGCAACGTTAAAGAGATGGGGGAATGATTTCAGAAGGAACAGGGAGGGGTAATGTTTAACCTTGAGCCATTTTGGAGAAAAGCCATGTGTCAAAAGGAAACACCCAAAAACGTATGCCTATTTCCCTCATGTATTCACGTTTCAACTTCCCTCACATTTTTGTAGAGTTGCGGGGACATTTTGATGAGGATCTTTCTTTCACGGGGGGGGTTGTTCATTCACAAGGATCCACCCGTGCGTTGGTAATTCTTCCTGATCGGAAAAATGCAGCGAGAGTGAGCAGGTGTTGCTATGCATTTATGCAAGTGTTTTTCCTTTGCCGATACCCTGTTTGCAGTGTTTCAGTGTTGTCCTGAATTGCAAAGTGTTGTGAGACTCTGTTACTTGTGTATCAGAGTGAATCCTACGTTGTTGTGTCTCCCTATGGTTTGCGGTGATGTGCACCCTGGTTTTGGTCTAAACTATATACAATAATTATGAGTGGAAGAGACATAGAATGTGCTTGATAAACCTAGTGGGAACCTCACAATAAGATAAGAGTGGCTGGTGAATCTTCTCTGCACATATTGAAGAGCACTAGAAGGGAAGGTGTATCCCAAGGGACTATGGAGAAAAGAAGGGGACACTTCCTTGTGTTGGGTGTGTAGGCAACGTGGATGCTAGGATGATAGGTTTTGTGAAGGTGTCCTTAGCTCTGTGGATGATCTTACTAGCTTAGAAGTTCTTCCTATCCACTACCTCAATAGCCTGATAACCAATCTGTTGGCTTGGTTGTGTCTTGTTGTGTTTGTCCTTGTGTGTGTGTGATCCTTGGCTAGATAGCCTGATAAACCCATCTGTTAGTTGTCTTGGTTGGTCCTGAATGTGAATGTTGGCTTGAATGACTGAAGTCTGATAAACCCAGTAGTGAGATGGCTCAGATGTGTAGCCTGATAAACCCATCTATTAGTTGGCTTGTTTGCTTGTAGCTTGATAAACCCAACTGTGTTGGCTTGGCTGATTTTTGTTGTATTCTTAGCTTTGTGTGAGCCTGTTAGTGTTCCTTATTCCTTGGGGAAATCATGCCCAACTCGGGGGTGGAAGTGCTGTTGAGAGATAGATGAGTGTATTGGCCTATGGTTGGGTGGAACATTGCAGTGACATAGCTAGTTGCAAAACAAGATTATTCATAAGATAAGTATCTCTGTGTTAATATATGCATTTGTATTTTATCAATTAAATATGATGAACATGATTAATGTGTTGAATTGATGAATTGCTTCTGATGTATAATTGCAATTGTATGCATTTGTGTATGTTTACTTCCAATGCATTTCTATGTTTTGTTATGGGGCTTAGATTGGCCAGACTGGTGATGGCCTGAATGATCAAATTGGTTCAAGACTTTTGCTAGCAGGTTGAATTTCCACATAAATATCCTTTCGCAACTCTTCTTTCTGCAACTTGCAGGATGTGGGATGCGAGATGCAGAAACATCCTTCTGTAAATCTCCATTTCCGTAGTTTTCCTTCTGCAACTTTCCTTTTCGCATGTGGGATGCAAGATGTGGGATGTGGCGTTGCAAATATCTAATTCCACAACTTTCTTTCCACAATGGTCTATTCCGCATGCAGGATGTAGGATGGCATTTTCCATATTTCCCAATTCCACAAACTCAATCTTTCTGCATCGTTGATTCTTGTGGGTTGATTCTCAGCCGTTGATTCTTCTGGGTTGATTCTCAGCCGTTGATTCTTCTGGGTTGATTATTAGTCGTTGATTCTTGTGGGTTGATTCTTAGACGTTGATCTGTTTCTAGATGCGGAAGAGATTGTGACCGTAGATTTCTGTCACGATTCTTCTCTATCGTCGATCTCCTTGGAGATCTCTATTTGTAGATCGTTGAATTGATCAATGGTGGACGGGAGGGGACGTGACAGTGTGGTATCAGAACATGAATTTTGAGGAGTCTTTCATAGACATGCCCTTGTGATTCAAACAATGACAAATGTTTCATACGAAATTTTTAATTCCGCATGATAATCGGGGTATGGGTACGTGAGAGAATGGAAGGAGAGTTTTTCCTCAATAACAGAGATTTGAATGTCTTCTTCTATATCATTTTTGGTAGGGGTATCGAGAAAGTGAGTTGTGTAGCACCGCGGAGGCTGCACAAGCTCACACTGTTAGTTTTTCATCACATTTAAGCTAGCATTATGATCTTAGGATCTTTTCACTGAGAGAATAACAAGCACAGCAATAAACATAAGCACATCACAAGAGACAAGAGACACAAAAAGTTTTCCTCGGGGAAACCATAAAGGAGAAAACCCCGTAACTTCCTTAGAGATAAAATCAGCACCAAAACAGTAAGAGATCTCTCAACAGCAGTGGCCTTCTTGTCCCAGTATATTTCCTCCTCCACAAGTGCGCCTCACTTAAGAGAGTGAATGATGTGTATGATAAATAGAGAGTCTCACTCTCTATTTATATTCTTTCGTTCACTTGAATTTCATTTTCACACGTAGGCTCGACCTAACATTACTTACTCGAGCCTACACCTTAATTAGTGTATAATAACTCGAGTTCCCCAAAACTGTGGGGACTTACCTAATGACTTGACATGACTTGTTTACATTATTAATCCTCCTTATCAGAACATCGGGGCATGACCACATGACTCAAATACATAATAGAAACATCCCGGAATAAACATCGGGTTACAATACATAAGATACATAGAAGAATACATTCCGAAGTTACATATACATCAACACTCCCTATTAACTAGGAAGGTATTCTTTCGACACAATTTTCAGCACTGGTCTTCTTCTCTGTATCAGCTGGATCATCTCGTCTTCAAGTCATCTTCATCTTCAAGTCATCTTCATTGGATCTTGATCATCTCTCGATCTGGATCAACATAGAACATCATCATTGGATCTGGATCATCTCTCGATCTGGATCAATATAGAACATCATCACTGGATCTGGATCATCTCTCGATCTGGATCAACATCACTGGACTGGATCTGGATCATCACTGCTGGATCATCATTACTGGATCTGTATCATGACTCGATCTGGATCAACACTGGTGCTATCTCATGATTCTTCTTGTCATAGGAAGTTCTACAGATCCATCCCCTTTTCATGCTGGTTGTAGGCCTACCCTCATGTAGGTCTTCTCCCAGCACTTACATCTGACCTGCTTGTCAGAAAGGCATGGCCAGCACTCACATCTGATCATGTAGTAAACTACAATCCCATCAGAAAGGCCCAGCACTCACATTCACCAGCATGATAGGACACACCTACTATCATCTGTGAAATGGCTCAGCACTTACAACCACCAGCATGATAGGACACACCTACTATCATCTGTGGAAAGGCACAGCGCTCACATCCACCAGCATGGTAGGACACACCTACTACCATCTGTGGAAAGGCTTAGCACTTATAATCACTAGCATGATAGGACACACCTACTACCATCTGTGAAAAGGCTCTACACTTACAATCACCAGCATGGTAGGACACACCTACTATCATCTGTGAAATGGCACAGCACTTACAGTCACCAGCATGATAGGACACACGTACTATCATCTGTGACAAGGCTCAGCACTTACATCCATCCAGGTGGGAACACATCCTGCTCACAATGATGAAAGGGCATGCACTCATATCTGATCATGAGGGGAACACATCCCAGCAATCATATCAGAATGGCCCCCAGTCCTCCTCGACTGAGCTACCTGGTAACTGACCAGGCGCCTCCATTCTCCTAGAGAATGGTAGTTTCCCTTACATCCGACCTGCTCGTCGGAATGGCCAACACTCACATCTGACATGGAAGGAACTTAATCCTTTAGCCATGAACATAATGGTTCAGCACTTACATCTGATCAAGTGGGAACACATCCCTCTATCACATCAGAATGGCTACTCAGTTCTTACACTAAGTGTTCCTGGTAATTGACCAGGTGCCTCCATTCCTAGAATGACAATTGCTCTTACATCTATCCTACTCGACAGAATGGCCAGCACTCATATCTGACATGGAAGGGACCAATCCTACCACCATGACAGAATGGCTCAGCCCTTATATCTGACCTACTCGTCAGAATGGCTATGGATCTCAGTACTCATATCTGACATGGAAGGAACCAATCCTCTCACCATGACATAATGGCTCAGCCCTTACATCTGACCATGGAAGGAACCAATCCTCTCACCATGTCAGAATGGCTATGGGTCTCATCACTTTCTCTGGGAGGAAGCCTCGATATGGAGAACACCAAGTCTCTCTCTGAAGTACTCGAACTTCAGCCTAGCCAATGGCTTCGTCAATACATCAGCTATCTGTTCCTCCATCGCAACATACAGGAGCTTCACTGCTCCTCTCTGCACCATATCCATGATATAGTGATACTTGATCTCGATATGCTTCGACTTTTCATGGAACACTAGATTCTCTAACAACTTCATGCAACTCTGGTTGTCACAATGTATACAAGTAGCATCCAACTGGAGATCAAATATATCAAATAGTAGCTTCCGCAGCCATACTGCCTCACAAATAGCTGAACAAGCTGCGACATACTCTGCTTCAGCTGTACTCAGTGCCACATAGGATTGATTCCTGCTAAACCAAGAGATCATACCTAATCCCATACTGAAGCAACACCCTGAAGTTCTCTTCCTATCGATGGCACTGCCTGCCCAATCTGAATCAACATAACCCTCCAGGTTAATCATCTGATTCGCATCGTACTTGAGCCCATAATCAATTGTACCCCTGCATGCTTTGCAACCATCAGGTGAACATGTCTCAAATGTCTTCACAGCAAAGCAAATATCTAGTCTCGGGTACATCAAGGACCCAATCATCGGTACATCGTAGCATCAACCGTCTCTGATGAAGCATCACTTAATAGCTTCATGTTCGATGCCATAGGTGTGGCCATCACCTTTATTCCATCATCCCGAACCTCTTCAGGATCTCTACTGCATACTTCCCTTATCCAAGGAAGATCCCATCTGTACTCTGCCACACCTCCATACCTAGAACAGTAGTGCATCGACACATAACAGGAGCATCACTGGTCTTCAACCTTCAACCTTGGATCAAAGGTTGGAATCCGCTTCACTCTCAGTAAAGCCTAGAATCATCAGTAATCTGCCCATCCTGTCATACCACGTCGAACCTCATGATCTTCTGCAATCACTCCCTCTGAAGCGGAGCATCATACTCCCTCTGTCTTCTATACTCTATGCACTGAAACATTCTGTACTGGAGTGACAAGTAGTATCCATCTAGGATCATTGGATACTAAGATCCTCTATCTTGAACTTCTTCAAAAGTTCATCTTGCACCCATCTGTGAGTTTGTCATCCTCTATCAACCTTGTAGCAAAGATTAAGATATTCATCAAGCTCATCATGTATGTGTTATCCCATGGGTGTCTTCTGAACTCGTACAAGGCCTTCTTTCATTTGCACACATGATTATGCATGTCATGTGACTTCACTTCTATTAGCTGTAAATGTTTCTTTGTAGACTATGCCTTCTCTTCATGAGAAGCCTCATGCTATGAATCTTGCTTTGTATCCCACGATGTTTCCATCTACTGCATGATGGAACTATGAACTTGTCTTCAGGTCTCGATACTATGCCCAGAAATCATTCTTCTTGAACTGATCTTCCCTTTCTTCTTGGTGGCTGGAAGGTTCTGCATCAATGATGTCACTGCACTCATCATATTATTCTTTGTCTTTGAACTGTCATCACTTGTTCTTCGGAACAAGTCTTCATTCTTCTTTTCTTGTAGGCGATTATGTATGCGATCTTTCCTACAAGTCAAATGCAATTGTATGATTAGAAACATTTCATAAGGAATATTTATACTGGCAAACACTTATGCATAAATATATGATCATGCAACTACTTTAGCCAATACAACATTCATCCATATCTCATTGAAACTTTCTAGATTCTTTCCATCTCTACCAGGACAACATTGAGATTGTGCACTAATCCAATATGTCAGCAAAGAGGTTTCATTCTAGATAAGTAGCAATGGAGAATTTGTATAGCCCCATAAGCTACTTACCCATCACATGCATATTAGTAGTATTCTGTCATTAATGCAAACATCCTATCATGCATAATACAATAACTGAATATAAACAAATGCATAACAAAATAATATAATGAAATGACAATTGAATACTTATCTTTATTTGTTTCAAGGGTAGACTCCTTCTTGAGCCTTCAGCTTCATCATCTTCTTCATTCATAATAGCATCATTTCTTATCCAAAAGCTAAGGTGGATAATAAGTTCTTCATATTCCTCATTGATTGAGGGATCTTCTTTGGATGGCGATATCTTGATCTTCAATTGCACCCCTCTTCTCTTCTCTTCTTATGATTCAAGCTTCTTCTTCTTCCCAAAGTTTGCTGAAAGTAATCACTTCCTTCTGAAACACATTCCTTGAATGAATTCCACGATCCTGGGAGTCCATTCAAGGTGGCCATCATCACTTCTGCATTCTTCATTTTTTTTCCTTTTACTGCTTCAAGTTGTTCTTGATTTGAGAGACTCTTATGACTACATGGTCTCTACATTCTAGATCTTCACATTCTTCAACTGGATTCTTTAGGTCATATTCTGATTTTTGTTCTTCCCTTCAAATAGCTTGAAATTCTGTTCTTCCGTTCTGCAACCCCATTCTGTTGTGGATTATAAGGAGTTGACAACTCCCTCTTAATCCCTGCTTTTTTGCATAGCTCTTTGAATTCATTCGAAGTGAATTCTCCACCATTATCTGATCGAATGGTATTGATCTTGTTTTTAGTATGGTTCTTGATCAAGGCTTTGAATTCCTTGAACTTGCTGAACACTTCATCTTTGTTTTTCATAAAGTAAATCCATGTCTTTCTAGAAAAATCATCAATAAAAGAAACATAGCATGCATACCCGCTTAGTGAGTTTGATGACATTGGACCACATACATCGGATTGGATGATTTCTAGAATGCCTTTGGCTTTGCTTTTTCTGCTAGGAAATGTCTTCTTTGTATTCTTCCCTTTCGCACATCCTTTGCAAACTTCATCATGCTTTGTTTGGAATGCAATAGGTAGTGCTCTGTAGTGCACATGTGCAAGCCTTCTATGCTAAAGCTCATTTGGCTCTACCGTATCATGGATCAAGGCTTGTTTTGGATGAC
>LPNX010079913.1:5690-17083 GCA_001517045.1 Pseudotsuga menziesii
TTCAAACCACGTTGCGCCGCGGTTAAATCGGTGGGAGTTTCCATCACTGGCCCAGGTTCGAGTCCCACAGGGGAGTCCTCAGAGTGACATCTTCCCAGGAGTGATAAAAGATATAAGTCCCCGACTCCGGCCAAAAAATCAAGGGGTGTTCTCGTAAAAATAAAAAAAAAAAACATTAAAGAACAACATTTTATCCAAAACAATAGTATTACATTGAAAACAAAATGAAGCAAGTTCGTGGATCCTCAAACCCTCACATTTTTATCATTATAATTTAAATATAAACTTTTGTTTTTACAAAGCTCTTCTAGAGTTCAAATCCACCTTACAATACATTAAAGTCCCCACAATACTCCACGGTCAAAGGGAGACCGTTTCTACAACACGACTGAAAATGCCATAGGAAAAACCTCAAGGGTTTACCAGTTCAATGAAAGGGACATGCAGAAATGATTCTAACTCTGGAGATTGCGGGACTAGCCACAAAACATCAAAGAGATAACCAACAGAGATCAAGGAATGGAGGTTCCAGGTCTTACCAGCCCATGCGCAGCGTCACAGAGACCGGTTCCTTTAACCACACAGCATCCCAGTAGGAACCTGCTGCAATGCAAACAACGTGAGGTTATTCTTCAACTTAAAAATTATATTCAAAGAAAACAACAATGAGAAATAACAATAGCCAGAGGTGACTTACCTTCAAAGAAGAGGAATTAGCAAGGACGATCCAACGAAATAGTGCAGACAGTCCACCAAAAAAACACCAAGGAAAACTTAAGTTGCGGACCAAAGAGCCAATTGGTTACAACCAGAATGATGCCATTATGAAGTTGAGAGTGTGTCGTAGACCGGGAAAGAGGCCGATAGCCCAAAGGCCAAGGCCGAGGCCAAGATCTTAGCTCTCTCCCTCTGCTCTTCACTACTGTGCAGAAAACCAAATAACACAGCAATAAGACCAGTAACAAAAAACAAGGAACATTAAAACCCTTAGGGTTTTAAAATTGAATTACATGCTTTCAAGTTGGAGGTATTAAAGCCATCACGTGGCCTGGTACAATGTCACATTAAAATCTATAATTTCAACCCAAATCTCTATAGTTTCAAATGCCTTTGAGGATCGCCTCTTATGGCCATCACATTTTATTCTTATGCTTGTTTTATCTTAGGGTAAGAAGAAACCTTGTTAGTCTAATACTTAGCCCTTTAATTTTAGCTTAGGCCCTTTGATTGTTATCTAGGTTTGGGTATGACACCAATAAAGGGTAAGCCCTCCATTGCTAATACGTGCAAGAAGAATGTATATTGTTTTGCGTTAGGCGAAAAGAGCTAAGTAAGACGTGTAACTCATCCTCCAAACATTATAAAGAGGTTAACAAATATTCTAAAAATACATCTAGCAATAATACTAACAATTGCTGACAATTCTTAAACATGTGGTTCTTTCCATGACTTAACCACAAGTAAAATAATTCATTATAACTTTAAATCTCATTTTAAAGGTTGTTGCAACTAAGTAGTTGGTCAATAAATAAAGAGCTAACTAAGTTTAAATGATATTAGAATGAGTTAGTATGGTTTTATTACATTATGCATTGTAATTAGACCTTTAAAAAAAATTACAAAATTTGGGGATGTTACACTCATTTTCCAAAATTGACCCTCTCTCCACACTTAAATATATATATTGGGGACACAATATTCCGTCATAAAAACAGATAACGATCGAAATTGGGAGAGCAAGAACTAGAATAAGCCGTCCAAATTCACGGTTACAATAACAGATTGATTTATAATAATCCAGAAGACAAGAAGTAAGTTAAGAGAGCGAGACAGCGAGATTAGTTTTGGTTATTTGCAAAGGTGCGCTAGGTACAACTGAGACTTAACAAATACCATATTTCATTATGCAAAACAATGCAGAAAACACAAATGAACCTATTATGAATTTATTCTTATCAAGCACTCAAAGTGTTACCAAGAGAGTGGCAATCTTCTCCTATACTTCTGAATCATGTACCACTCAACCACCAGGCCTTATTTCTATTCATTGACAACAAAACAATAAGCTATCATTAAATGTTTGTGCCAAAATAACTCCCAACAAAGAAAACCCTGGGATCAACAAGACAGCGATTAGGGCATAACTCTCATGCTCTGCAAGTTGTAATTCACCCCCACCTGTAGAAGTCATAGCGGACTCTAACCTGCATATATGTGCAACAATGAATGAATCCTCCAAACGCTACAAATACAAAAACTATACATATTTCACATCAAATTATCTACTATATTCTTCCACAGCAGCAACCTTCTGGAAATTTTCCTTTGCTTCATGCACCTTTCTTCCCCCTAGTCTGGCAAATTTGAATATGTGGTCTTCTTCTTCTTGCAGGTTCAATCTTTTGTCTTTAACAAACTTCATTCTTTTTCTTTGACATTTGGTTCTTTATCTTGTGTATTTTTTTTGCTTCATCCTCTGCATTCTTTAACTGTAATCTTCTTCTTCCTTAGCTGTAACTATATTTTTTGGGCATAGAAATAATTTCTTATGCACAAAATAAGAGCATGAATGCATTTTCACTTCACTTTAAGGAATTATAGGCATAAGTTGAAAAACTTTGTGATTCTTTATTTTCTCAGTAATTAATTTCTTGCAGGTTTTCCATTGATGCAAACCAATGCATTCAGTGCAACCTTGCCAAATAACTTGTCTGTGAATGGGAAAAATGTATCACTAAACTCAAAGGTTTTTTTTTGTGCAGGTACGACTTTTTCTTTAGTGAATTTAAAAACAAATATGTTAATGTTAAATTATTTTATGAATAAAGGAGCTTGAGAATTGGTTTTCCATGTTGATAAAATCAAATGTATTAAAAAACGAGTTTTCTCCTCAGAATGATAGTGCACTGCGAGTCTGCGACAAGCATTCAATTTACCTTTCCGGTTTGGAAACGTTTGTATTTTTAATATTAAAATTTAATATGTAATTATTTTTAATATTTTTATATGTTAATTTTTCTAAAAAAATAGTTTAAATATTAAAATAAAAAAACTTATACCATATTAAAATATGGTTAAATAATTTTTTATTTGAGATTTTAAAGTAGACAAATATTTATGATTTTTTTAGATTGTATGAATATGGAACAAATGTAGTGTCTAAATTGATTTTATGGCAATAGTTATAAATTCAAAATAAACAATAATTAAAGGGACCAAATTAAATTAAATTGATTTGATCTTAACTCTAAATATATCACGAATCTAGAGAATCAAAAAATCTTTCAGTGCAATTTTTTTTTAATATGTAAAAATTTAAGATAAAAAAAATTGGATCCCTCTAAGTACTAGATGGATCTACAATGGTTTTACTATAAGATTAATTAATGTATTTGTAAGGATTTCAATGGTAAAAGTTCAAATATTTCAAATGGATTAAAATATTTAAAAACATTTCATCATATTTGTTTGAAAACACAAATTATTACAAAATTAACTTTATTTTAAAAAATATATATAAATTCACACCATTTAAAAAAAAACTTTTATAAATTCATCTTAAATTTATCAAGCATGGAAAGGATCAATTTCTTGAGGTGTAAATTTTTTTTATCTTAAATTCTTTACAAAAATTTACACCAAAACAAATTTGATCCCTATAGATGTAAGTTTTTTTTATAAACCAATCACAAATCTTTTTAATTATTTTTTATTTTTGGTAATGTAACTTTACATTAACTTAATTGAATAATAAATAATACAAACATTTTTGAAGGTTAAAGTTAAATTGATTTTATCTTTTTATTTAAAAGAAATATTTTTTTTCATATTTCTTATATATATGAAAAGCGCTAGTAAAACTAGTAGACAAGACTAGCAAAGATTAAATTTACAAATTAGTTAATTAAATAGTTTTAAAAACTTGTACGGAATCCCTTGTCATCATTAAGTGGCTAAATGAAAATAACTTAATACATAATCTTCAACTAGTTCCTTTGTTTGATGAGGTTTGCAGATTTAAAATCAGCTTGATCATGTGATCATTAAACATCCTTATAGAAAAAGAAATATAGTGGCAAATGAAGTTGCTAATGCTGGAGTCCAATTGCACGGAGGTACTTGGTTTAAAGATGGAAACTTTAACTTTTTCAATATGGATGTCTTTTCTTAAGTTTCTAATGGATGTTCAGTTATGATTTGATTTGTGAAGTCTGATTGATGACAGATTAAGATTTATATGTTTCAGTTATGTATAGACTTGGCAAAGTCTTAAATTTTGTATATTTATGATGGAATTATCTTAAGAATATATTTTGCAAAAATATGGACTAGCTGCTTAATGTTTGTAATTTGATCACTTCTAAAATAAAAAAAACATTACCTAGAACCTATCTTTGATTGATATGACATGTATATGAGGTATAATATGATTTTTTTCATAATTATTTGAAAAAAATATAACTTTTTGTTTAATAAAAGTTATGAAATTTTTTTCTTATAATGTAATTATAAAAATATTTGTTGAAATCAATACTTTTATAGATTAGGAATTAAGGATATATAAAGCATTGACTTCTTGAAACACTTATAACATACAATATAATTCTCATTAAAAAAATCTTGTTGAATATCTCTAAGGACCTTCTTCTAATCCATATTATTTCTACCTAAACTTACAAGTCCAAATTAAGGATATATAAAGCATTAACATCTTGAAACACTTATAACATACAGTATAATTCTCATTAAAAAAATCTTGTTGAATACTTCTAAGGACCTTCTTCGAATCCATGTTATTTCTACCTAAACTTACAAGTCCAAAACAACTCAATCTTTTTATGTGCAATTTTGATCTTCTAATTTGGTTTGGTTTGGAGCTTTGATTGGGTTTTGGTGTCGATTTAATGTTTTGAAGAAAGAAATAGGGATTTGTTTTTCTAGTTTTTGTGGACAATGGATAGTATGGGTAATTATTTACATTTCTTGAAATTATTGGCATTCATGGCATTAGGTGGGAGGGTCTTATAGAAATATTCATTTTCTCAATTATATGGAAAAGTTATGAGACAATTCAAAATTAATTATTGATTGTTTGTAGTTTTAACAGAGACTCTATTTTAGTAGAAAAGACATATCCAAGCCTTATAAGCTAAGTGTAGTTTGTTTTACTATCTGGTTACAAATTTGGCTAAGGATAGTTTGTTGCCTCCAATTACCCAATGTTAATGACTTTAGTTCCTAGAGAATTTAAAGAAGAGATAAACACTTTAGTTGACTGAAGAAGTGAACATAGATGATATGAATCAAGATTCCTATCCTTCACCTATGGAAGCTCACATCAAGCATATTTTTCATTCAACTCAAGTTCTAGTATGATTTGCAAAATAAAAAAGCTTGGGCATTTCTTACAAAGATAATATTGTTTTGTAGTGATTCATAAGTTTTTTTTACAAATTCTAAACTATAGATTCTGGGATAGTCCTATTTTTAATTGTATTATTATGCTTACCAATGAGGTTCAGGGTGGAACATCTTTAGAATACAAAACTCAACCATTTTTGTTAAAAAAACATGTTAATATTAATGCTAGAATAATTTTTTTTTCAAAATAACACAAATTTATTTATTTATTTTGAAAAAAGATACAAGTCATATAAAAACATAAAAATTTCAGGTCATTGTAAGAAAAACTTTGTATACAATTCAATAAACTTGAAATAAATTGTTATGTTTAAAATAATTTTTTAGGTTTCAATAGTGTGTATGAAAAAGGAGTTTTACACATCCACACATCCCATGAATTATAAAATAGATTGTAAATAAGGGTATTGCTAAGACATAGAAAAGAGAAAATATTAGAAAAGTATTAGAAGATATAACAATAATTGATAAACTCATTTTAATCAATTATTAATGTATATTTATTTTAATTTTGAATTTATTAAGAATTAAAAAATTGTAAAAGTTTTTTTTTTTTTTTAAATAAATTTGAAATTTAAATAAATTTACTCATTTTATTTTCATTTTCACCATTATTTTTATGCCTATAGTTATTTAGATATTATCTCATATTTATTTGAGGAGATAACAAGATTAACCAAGAGTAAGAAATGTATAAGGATTCATTTTATGGTCATCTTATTTTGTTATGGTTAAATGCATCTTGATTCTTGATCAAGATTTAAATAAACTTTAGTTAAATAGTAGTTAAAGAAACTGGTAATAATTTGTTTTTGTTTTTTCATATTTTTTTTAATAAATAGTGTTTTTTTATTTAACAACTGGTTATCTTCATAAAATTAAGTGGTTAGTTATAGATATTCACTAACCACTTTTTTTTAATCTATGCTAATATATACAAATCAACATGATAACAACACTTTCCAAAAAAAAATAAAGTTCGCTAACTAGTTTTCTGCTGTTAGAAGATTTTGATTTTGTGATAAGATAAATTCTCCATTACTCATATTTTGATTTTGTGATGGAAAAATTTTCCATTACAACGAGGGTATTCAAAAACCCCTCTAACAAGGGTATACCATTTTAAAATTTAATAACTTATATTCCGAATTCAAAAATTTCCAACTGGATTTTGAAAAGTGATCAGAAAACGCGCCAACTAGAAGCTCCAATATGTAGATTTATTTTTGCTTGAAGGGAAGCTCTTTTCAAATCCTGAATTTCCACTGAAACCTGCTTGTAGGTTTCTTCGTTCTCAAGTACGAATTGTGGTATTCGTACCTCCATGGTTTCAAGAAGAGGAGTACTCTCCAGCAACCCGGCCAACACACTCAGTTCTTCATCATCAAATGGATCTATTTCTATAGTTATCACCCGAATATTGACAGGTAGAGACTCTAGAGATGGTGCTATTGGATCTCTGCCTATCTCCTGCATTGAATACAAATTACTTCCCATACCGTTTTTCATTAAGAAATTTATAGTAACAGCAAAGCATACCAAAATCTTGTATGAATAAATGGAGTGCATGCTATTAATAAAAATAAATTCTTACCAAAATAAAGCCATTTATGCCAGTTAAATCCAGATGCTCAAGACGAGGAAGGGTTTGTAGCAGATTGAGAAGAGGAATCTTCATCAAATTTGGCGACCACCGAGCGATCCACTCCACCGAAAGCTTCTTCAATAATTTGAATGCCGCCATTATGTCCAGAAATCTCTCTGCTGATAAATTGTGTTTTTTCCAAGTGGAATTCAGTGACAGTCCAATCACATTACTTCCACATTGCATTTCCAGGCGCTGAACTGCGAAAGAAAGCTCCTTAAACAAGAGGCCGTTCACTCTCAAATCTTTTATGAAGGAATAATTAGTGCTGAATACCTCCAGCTTTGGACAGTTGATAGCTAAAAGCTCCACTGGCTCAAAATCCCTAGAAACATTATAAACCTCAACAGCAATAACAGTAATGTTAGGAGCAGAAATAATAAGCTTCTGTGGACCAGATCGATAATAAAAGTCTGCAGAGTTAGTTATTTGCAGATTTTCAAGACGCGGGCAATGAGAGATAAAGCGGGATAAAGAGTCGTTTCTGAAGTCAATATCAAAGAAGTGGCAAATAGTAAGATGATTGAATCCGCTAAAACTAAGTGGGATATGAGAAACAATGTAGTTGGAGAGTAGGAGCGTTCTAAGAAGGGTGCAGGAGAAAATGGCAGGAACCAGGATTACACTTTCAGAAGAATGGCATAAACCTAGATTTTTTACTTTCTTTCTTGCTGCACATTGCACCCATTGCATTACGCTTTGGTATCTAAACTGCCATTGACTGTAAGGTCTCAAGGAATGTGTAGACAGATAAAAGCTTTGGAGATCACAGGAATGCAAAAAAAGAATATTAGAGATTATATTCTCTACTGTGGCAACCGATGGCGGATTGGGGTTGACAGAACGGGAACCCATAATGAAATAGGGCGAGAAAGTGAGTTGGGGCATTTGGGTGTAGAGATATCTCCATCTCTTGGAAAGAACGGAGCATCTGACCGCCTCTTTAATTGGGATTAGTGAAAGGATCGAGCACAGTAACTCATCTGGAAGCTTGGAGAACATATCTGGAGCAGAGTCCATGATGAATCTTGATTGTAGGAAAAACTTGGGGGGATTTCATAGAAAAGCAAAACTCAGATCAGCAATGGAAGAATGGAGAGGCATTGCCTTCCTTTTAAAAGGATGGTTGTAGGCTTGGCGTAAATTTAGGTTTGAAAACATGCCACGTCGACGTTTATATATCTGATCATGCATACGCCATTGAAAAAACGGAGCCTGGATAACGCTGAGTTCTTACACACGCATGGAGGAGAGATAAATCATAGGTTTGGTTTTGCTTATGCATGAAGCCCTTTTATAACTAAATTGGGTATAAATTTACGTAATTATTAAAAAAGTGCATGGAGGAGAGAGAAATAACAGATTTGGTTTTGGACATGCATGAAGCCTCTTTATAACTAAATTGGGTATAGATTTACATAAGTGTTAAAAACAGTGAGCTTAAGAATTTATAAATGGATTAAGTAATTGTTAAAATTGAACAGCTTCAGCTTTTAAGTGTTATGGGTTAGATTTACTTAATAGGAAGTATCATCCCCGCTGACATTAAGTCTGGTTTTGGTGAGTAGTCATCCACTGTGACATAAAGTAAGTGTTCAAGTGAAGTAGTTGCCATAAAATTAAAATTAAAAAAAATAAAACAAGACTCGATTATTTTTAAATTTTTAATATTTATTTAAAACACTAGAAAAAATTGATGGGTAAATGTGGGTAATTAAGAAATTAAATGGTATAATCATTTTTAATTTAAATGTCAGTTGAATAAAAGACAAATTTTATTGTAATAAAACAAAATTAAAATGCAATTGTACCTTTTTTTGCTTATTTTTTATTCATAATAACAAGATTAATTTAAGTGTACAAGATTAATTAAACGGTATATTAGGGATTCATTTATGGTTGTCATGCTTAAATGCATTTTGATTAAGATTTAAGTAAGTTTCAGTTAAAGGGTAGATAAATAAACAATTAACAATTAGTTTTTGTTTTCTGTTTATTAAATAGTATTTGTTTTAAGTTTATATTAACTCTAACAATTTGGATAAATAATAGATATAAAATTATATATTTTAGCCTTTGTTTAACAAATAGCTATCTTCACAAAATTAAATAGTTGTTTGTGTATAGGAATGCCAACCACTTTATTCACAACTATATTAATATATAAACTCCAATTCACATATAAACACTCTAAATATATTAAAAAAAAACCATTTAGGCAACCAGGATTAATTTGCATTATCTACAAGATATATATGAGCGTTCAAAGACCAAGGTGCCTTTCGATCTCAGGCGACTGCGGCTTTCAGTCAAGTTATTTTTTTTTCCATAATTGTCCACTTGTTTAATTATTTTTAAGCAATCTAGTGTTTTTCTTAGTCAACCTTGTTCTCTTTTATCACCATTTACAAATAAAACGAAAACTTATATATATATATAACTTGCCTTAAATTCAATTGAGATATAAAAATAAATCCATTTAACCTAAGATTTATTAAAAAAAATCACATTTTTAAAATACAAAGAGTTTATCAATTTTTTACCAAAATGTATCTTGGTTGGTTTTATTAATTAGTGTTATATAACTCTTTCTCAATATATTGGTTTTATTGATTAACATTACATTAGTATCTCTCATATTAAGTTCTATATTATATTTAAATAGATATAGTTTTTTATATTATTTTATTTATTTTGATATTATAGTAATTAAAATTTTATTTTGATTTTGAATGATAAGATTAATAACTTTATATCTCATATTGATAATGAAGTATAGTATCATTTTTATTAAATTTTAAAATAAAAAATTATATTTAGGATAGAAAATTAGAAAATAAAAACATTTAGTTTTTTCTAAGTGATTCTTGGATGTTATTTTTTTTTTTTACTTTAGAGACTTGGATATACCAAAAAGCCTCTAGTAAAACGAATTGAAATTCCAATAATAATAAAAATTTACATAAAGTTTAGGGTTTTTAAAATTTGGATTGAATATGTGCTTGATTTTATTACGAGCATAGATCCATTTTATTTATGAATCTATCAAGATTCTACAAACATACATAGGGATTTAATTTTTGGAGATGTAAATTTTTTTATCTTGAATTTTTTACCCATCCAAAAAAAATTACATCTCGTGAATAATCATAATGAATAAATTAACATAATATATATGTGATTTTCATTAAAACATATGTAAATCTTTTAAGCCTACATGTTTTCATTTTTTTATTTTTTTTAATAAAATGTGTAAGTTGCATAAACTTAAGTGGCGACATCTCCCCCATAATGGACTAGCACCTATGTGGTTGCAAAAAAAAAAAAAAAAATTGAATCTACATATACTTTTGTTATATAATGTACATATGCTTTATAAAAAAAAATTACATTTTTCTAAAATGTTGTTAGAGAAACCATTTTCCCTTCATTAATACCATATTCCTCATGGATTTATTCACCGCAAGTTCTGCTCTCAAGAGAGGCAATATTTTCCAATACTTTTGAATCTTTGTTACCATAAAGAGAACAACCATAGTGGTGGTTTTGATGAGTGGGAGACCATAAATTAAATTAAATGTATTTGTAGTTATGATTTAGGTTTGTAGTATTATGGAGCTATGATTTAGGTTTGCAGTGTAATTGAAATTTACAACTGTGATTTAGGATTCAATATGATTCTTTTGTTAGGTTTACAATGTCATAGCAATAATTTAAGTTTGCAACATGATTATGGGAATATGGTTTTGGAAAATCATAAGGTTTTGGATTCTATGAAATTCTATATAAATGTAGAGCTCCTCTGCTCTCCCACGGGACACACAAGATTGAGATTTTATGTGAAGCTGGATGTAAACATTTTGTTGATAATAATAAGAAAGCTACTGATCATTTCCTCGTGGTTTTTACCCAACACACTACTGGATTTTCCACATAAATCATTGTGTTCTTTTGTTTTTGCTATCTTATTTGTGATCTATGTTTTGTTATAGATATATGCATAAGCTCTTATGAGATCTCATACTTAGTGTAATTATTTATTGATTGTTCTTTAAAGCCTAACAACTTGTATCAGAGCCAACTAAGATTTTGTTGGATATATGCCTCATAGTTGGCAAATATCTATGAGGCTCTTGCCAAAATAAATAAATCTTGTTAGATATATGCCTCATAGTTGGCAAAATCATTGTGTGTATGTTTATTTACAGGTGGCTCAATGGAATCTACAAACATACATAGGGATTTAATTTTTGGAGATGTAAATTTTTTTATCTTGAATTTTTTACCCATCCAAAAAAAATTACATCTCGTGAATAATCATAATGAA
>LPNX010080020.1:4465-14640 GCA_001517045.1 Pseudotsuga menziesii
TTGAGTGACGTGAGAGGAAACCGAGCGACTGGTGCGGGGTTGAGCATCGCACAGGTGAAAGTACTGCGAGTAGAAGGGGACGTGCGATGCGCAGAGCTAGTCGACCTAGTGGCGCACAGGAGTAAGGAGTCAGAAGTAGGATGCGCAGAACCTGGTCCAAGACACTTGAGTCTTGGCCTACCCATTAGATTCACTTCGGGTGAGACTTCAGATCGCTTTGCGGTCTGTTGCCGAAAGGGCCAGTGAGTTTGGGGTGTTGTTGATTAATTATAGTAAACCCGGGTCTGCCCATGCAATCAACATGCATCTACTTTTGTTGCATCCACTTTCACATTGAATTTTGAATCCAATTTTACATCCATGGTCTCATCCACTTTTGAATCAAATTTTTCATCATGTTTTGCTTCCACAATTGCATCTTTTTTGAAATCTAGTTTTGCATCCCCTTTTGCATACACTTTTGGTGCACCCCATTATGCACCCACTTTTGCACCTACTTTTGGTGCATCCATGTTGGCATCATTTTTTGCATCCATTCTTTTATCCACTTTTGCATCCACCTTTGCGCCTAGGTGTTGAACATGAAAATGAGGATAATGATTTTGATATTGAGGGTGGCAATGACGATGATGATAATGTTGTTTACAATGATGAGAATGATAAAAATTATGATGATGATGACAATTGTTGATGATGATGATGACAATTATGTTGTTGATGATGATGATGATGACAATGATGACAATGACAACGTTGACGATGATTATGATGGAAATGAAATCAATGATGATGACTATGACGATGACAATGAAAATGATGATGAATACAATGAGAATGATGATTTTGATCATCTTAAAAAATAAAGTTGTTATTTCTCATTCATAAATTGTATGTGTCCTCCATGACCCTTTTCCACTAATCACATATTTTTGGTAGATGTTATTTCTTATGCCAAGGTTAATGATGGATAACTAATGGCAATGTCATAGTGAATGAGTCGCACAATTTGTGGACCGGATATGCTGTGTAAGAGCTAAAAGTAATATAGAAGGTAGTAAGAAGAGATGTTCCCGGGAAGTTCTGAGGATGAGTTAGGCACTGGTTTCTTGAGAAGCAGAAGGAGGTTCCGGTCAGGAAAGAGGAGAAAGGTGAAAGTAGGAAGGAGGGCATATAGCTTGCCGAGGGAGGGTTAATATGGATGTGATTCATACCTAGACGAAGGATCCTACGATGAAGAGGAGGAGTACTGCCCAGTTTCCAAGAGAGCAGAATCAAGAGGGTCTGCAAAATTGCCAAGAATAGGACGTGACTATGGCATTCCAGAGAGATCACCCAGAGAAAGACCTAGAATTCCATCACCTGAACCCCTTGTGAACACTAGCATTCCTAGTGTTGGGACTAGTGAGAAATAAATCCCATGACCGATCCCCATAAATCCTATAAACTCAAGAAGTCCAGCGAACAATACCAGCATGACCCTAATGGAGGGGCCAGATGTTAGATTACCCACCTTTAATGGGAATGGAACAAAAGACCTAGAAAAAAATTGGTTTCTTTATGAAGCTGTCTCGATGGTACGCTTAGTACATAATGCTGATATAAAGAAGGCACATATGATCAGGACTCTAAGGGGTCGTGCCCTAGATTGGTTAATGAAATTTTGTGTTGTACTAGTAGGAACCTCACAAAATACTCTTGAGGAGATTCGATGGGCAATAATCTCGGAGTTCTGAAAGCCCCAATCGGAGCCCCAATGTATTACCGAAATCAAGGAAATTAAGCAAGCTCTCATAGAAATGGTATGGGACTTCGACCAACAGTTTAAAACACTAATGACCAAGGTCAGTTTCTAGATGTCAGTTGTACAACATAAAGAGTGGTTTATTACTGCACTACTACCACATATAAGAAGGCCACTCATGCAACAAAAGATCGCAACACAGATGGAGGCATTCGAATTAGCAATGAAGCTAGAGGCTTCATCCATAGGGGATGGTTCCACAGGAATGATACAGATTCAGTCTTAGCTGGCTAATCTGACTCTCCAACTCCAAGATATGAAAAGGAGAAAAGAAGCACATAAAGACCTCTAGTGTACCTGATTCCAGACCAACAGACATACCAAAGATGAATGCCCAACATATATGAACTATGTTTTGTCCGAAAGGCCAAGCCCATTGAATGGCCAAGGATTACCTTGGTGAAATATCTTCCAAACAAGAGGACACCGGGACACCGATTGCCTATTTATGCACAAGATGGTATGCACACCCACTAATCTATATTGTAAATTTTGTAAATCTATAGGCCATGATTAAAAATATTGTAGGACCTGCCAACTCATGAGGGAGAAAACAATAGATGCATATTTGATGAAGATGAGAGAGCAAGTAAAGATTGAACATACCCTACCTTAGTTCCAGGCTCCTCCACAGTTTCAGGCTGCACCACAATTCCCATCTCTACAACAGTTTTATATGACACCCCTATTTCAGAATACAGGCCCATATAACTTATACCAACAGCAGTACCAGCAACCACAATACCTGTTACAACCACCTCAAAGGGGGGGGTGGTAATTTCAGGGGCCGAGGAGGAGGAGGATTTGGTCGTGGAAGAGAACCAGTTGTATGCTACAATTGTGGAGTACCGGGGCATTATACTAGGCACTTCCCAAAAACTGCAAGGACTTGCTCATACTATAGACAGGATCACAATGTGGAGAAATTCCCACATCTCATCACTCGATGGAAATCCCAGATGCTTGGACCATCCAACCCGATACCAAACCCTGCAACTAATCCTGCACCAAATGCTCCCAATCCAAATGCCAATATCAATGTATAGATGATAGTCACTGAACCACGAGAACCAAATGTGGTAGTGGTCACAAGTGGAGGTGCTACGACAGGTGCATACCAAGCCACGCAAACAGACCCAACGATACATGCGTAACCCCAGGTGTGACCTACTGCAAAGAAGAAAGCACCAATTGTCATTCAAGAATAAAAGCACATATTCATGGATGTGTGTCAAGAGTTTATCGGTGCAGATCATCCATCTACCTCAGGCCAAGTGAAAGATATGCTTGAAATATTCCATAATATATTTGAACCTTTCTTGTCAAGTTGTTTAGAGCTAATCAAGGATAAGGAAGCGATTTTAGAACTAGAAGCACTCATCAAAACACTTCCATAGGGAGACCCTCTGCTAAAGAAGGTTAACAGTATCAAGACCAAGCTCAAGATAGGACGTGAACTCAAGATGACCGCGCAAATTGATGATTATGATATGGACTATATCATCCTCGACCTAGGATCCAATGTCAACATTTTAATCCACCAAATGTGGGAAATAATGGGCAAGCCACCATTAGAATGGTCCCCCATTCAATTAAGGCTTGCAAATCAAGCAAAGGTCCTCCCTGTTGGTAGGCCGGGTCAAGTTCAAGTGGATATTGAAGGATTATGCACTTTTGCGGACATCGAAGCCATAGACATAGTAGATGATACCGCCCCATACCCTGCACTGATTGGGATTGATTGGGAAATGGAAAACCAAATGATCATAAATTTCAAAAGAAGGGTCCTATCATTTGAATATGATGAGATCCGAGTCGTTGCACCCCTTGACCCGCCAGAAGGACTGAGGTACGTTGAACCAGTATTCAACGAAGGGCATGGTGACCACCTTGACACCATCTACAATATAACCACCCTTCGGGAAGACTATATTAATGCTACTGCAGATGGTAACCTAAGTTATAAATGTGAGAGCTCATGTACATCAGACTCGGGAGAGGCACTGGAGAAGTGGCAAAACCGATTACATGAAGTCTCATCGAGAAAATGTGCCAGGATAACCATTAGAGGAAATTTGGGGTCTAAAATGGGCCTTATAAGAAAATGAACCAACAATAAATTTTGTGAGTTGGAATTCAGGAACCAATAGAATTTCAATAAAATGAGTCAACCATAATGGTTGAATTGACATATTTGTCGTATAGAAAACTACTTTTTTTGTTCGTATTTTCGACATATCTACTTGTGTTTTTACTCAAATTCTGGGTGGGAGAGCTCATTGGATGCGAAATTCAATTCTACATCCAACGAGTACCCACACTGCATACTTTTGATGGACCCCACTACCCCAACAACAATAAATACCTAAAAAAATGTGATGATGACATCATCATCATGTTTTTTCAGGTATTTCTTGTTTTTGGGGTAGCGGGGTCAGTCAAAAGTATGCAGTGTGGGTGCTTGTTGGATTTGGAATTAAATTTTGCGTCCAATGACCTCTCCCACTCAAATTTTGAGTAAAATAATAGGGAGATATGTCGAAAATATGAACACAAAAAATAGTTTTTTTCATTCTTTCTCCAAAATTAATAATTATTATTTTCCTTAGGAGGCACATTTTAGACCTCAAATTTCCTCTGATGTAAGTCTATCAGATGAGTAGGAACTCAGTCATGACCGCTACCCACATATGAAGGACTACCTAACCTGGCAGCGTTCTTGACTGAATTTAAACAACTGGTAACAGAGCCACAGTAACTGTCTACAGTAGACTTTGCATTAAAAGCTACACTCGCACGATGGTGGGGTACACATAAGAACACCATAAATAAATGGCCGCTTTGCAGAAGGCTGCTAGAAGTAAGGTTTGGGGAAGAAATTACAACTGTAACCCAAAGATATATGGGTTTATCAGACCGTGTAGAGCACATAGAACAATGTTCCACAGCATTCTCAAACTACCCTCACCAGGAATGGGTTCACCATTTCATCCACACGCTTGAGATGACACCACAAGGCTAGTATGCATCTATGGAGCTATGCTAGGAGACAAGAGAATGGGAAGAAAATGTGCATAAATTCACTTAGACATTCCAGTTTGAGGATGAACAACCTATAGTTGATATTGTGCTAAAAACTATTAAGGAAAAGATATTCACTGAGATGCCACTGGAGATTATGTATTCTCAACCTTGAGTTGTGCATTCCCACCAATGTTGTGAGACAATCCAACATTGGATGACATGCTATAATCTCTCTGGGGACTCGAACGATGATCCGACCAACATCAATATTCTAGAATCGAAAGGATCACGCGAGGTTGAAGCAAACGACATTTCCAGTGAATAGTTCATTAAGCTGCTAAACATTAAAAAGGTTAACATTGGATCAGAGGACAATCCAAAATTTGCAAACATTGGAGACTACTAGGATGAAGAAGCAGTAACCAAAATCACTGATCTATTACATGAATTTCAGGACCTATTCCAGATAAATTTCAGGGAGATGAAGGGAATAGTAGGAGATTTGGGTGAAATGAAAATTCCACTCAAACCTGATGCAAGGCCAGTGAAACAACGACCATACAAATTAAACCCACATTATAGTGAGAAAGTAAAAGTAGAACTGGATCGCATGTTGGACGCGGGAATTATTGAACCAGTTGAAGAATCGGAATGGATATGCCCCATAGCCATCCAGGACAAAAGGGTGACAGGTGAAGTCAGAATCTGTGTTGACTTGAGAAAACTAAATGATGCCTGCTTATATGATCCATTTCCTACACCCTTCACGGATGAGGTTTTGAAAAGCGTTGGTGGACAGGAAATGTACTCATTCATAGACGGGTTCTCAGGATACCATTAGGTCCGAATTGTACAAGAAGATAGAAACAAGACAACCTTTATAATAGAATGGGGATGCTGCCAATACACGGTAATGCGCTTTGGCCTTAAAAATGCCCCTACTATTTTTTATAGAAATGTAGTATCTTCTTTCAAATATTTCATTCATAAGTTTCTTGAAGTATACTTTGATGACTAGAAAATATTTGGTCTGGTAAGAGACCATATTGAAAATTTGTGCATGATGTTGGAGAAATGTCACCAGTATCACATTGCGCTAAAATTGAGAAAATGTATCTTCTGTGCACCTTTCAATGTACTGCTAGGACATGTGGTATTCCGCAATGGGATCTTGGTCGACACCGTGAAGGTAGTAGTTATCCTAGACTTGCCTTCACCCACATCAGTCATGCAACTCAGGTCTACATTGGGACACATTGGGTATTATAGGAAATTCATAAGAGGGTATGCAGAGATAACCGCCCCAATGGAGAGGCTGTTAAAAAAATATGGCAAGTTTGAATGGAATGAAAATTTCCAGGAGAGTTTGGATAAACTAAACGGTAAAATGGATACTACACCAATATTAATATTTCCAGATTGGAAAAATAATTCCATGTACATGTTGATGCCTCATCAATTGCACTTGGCATAGTGTTAACCCAACTAGGAGATGGCGTAATTGACCACCCGATCGCATTTGCTAGTAGGAAACTATCAATGGCAGAGGAAAATTATACCACAACTAAAAGAGAGGGGTTTGCAATGGTCTATGTGCTACAAAAATTCAGACATTATCTATTGGGTGGACACTTCAAAATGTTCACTGGTCATTCTCCGCTAAAGCACCTGGTCAATAAGCTAGTTTTAGGGGGGAGTATCTGCTGGTGGCTCCTCCTATTCCAAGAATTTGACTTTGAAGTCATTGTGAAGCCAAGACAACTAAATGTTGGGCCTAACCACTTATCACGAATTGAAAGTGGGGAGGAACCCACCAACCTAGAGGAAAATTTACAAGATGCGAGCTATTTTCTATAGATGTCGTTGATAAAGAATTCGATGTGATTATACACTTACTTAATATAGGGTATACACTTGAAGATTATTCAACATGGCACTTAATACATGGTATACACCTGAATATTATTCAACATGGAAAAAGGAACAACTAGTTTTCAAGGCCTTAGACTACACGCTAATAGCGGGACAACTCTATAAGTTGGGACCAGATGAAATACTGCAAATATGTGTCTTTGATCATGAAAGACAATGGGTAATGGAGGAAGCACATGCGAGTGTCTCAGGAGGACACTATGAAAGGAAAGCAACAGTGTGCAAGATTTTGCAAGCCAGACTCTTGTGGCCAATGGTACATATGGATACAAGAAAATACTATCGTAATTGCGATAAGTGTCAAATAACAGTGAAACCATCGTGACATGATGAAATTCCATATCGAGATGTTAAGTTTGCGGGAAACTTTTGGATATCCTTATTCTCTGTATTAGAGACGCAACTGAATTTTAGCACTACTTATCACCCACAAATGGACAAGCAGAATGAAAGAGTAAACCAAATTGTTGAAGACATGCTTTGAATGTATGTCATGAACAACCCCACCAAGTGGGAGGACTATCTACACCTTGCAGAGTTTTCATATAACAATGGGTATCAAGCTTCCACCAAGATGAGTCCTTTCGAGGTACTCTATGGACAAAAGTGCAGGACCCTAGTTACTTGGGACAGTCCAGTGGATCGGCTCATGTTAGGGCCTGACCTATTATTGGACTTGGAATAGTTGGTTACCTAGATCCAAGGAAACCTTAAAGAGGCACAAGACCGTCAGAAAAGTTATGTGGATAAGAAAAGAAAATATAAAGGCTATTAAGTAGGTGAGCATGTCTACTTGAAAGTGAAAGAAAAATGGATGTCATTGAGCTTAGGTAGGTGTGGTAAGTTAGCACCTAGGTTTTGTGGACCTTTTGAAATTCTGGCCAAGAAAGGACCAGTGGCTTATGAACTAGTATTACCTATGCATGTAATATTTCATAATGTTTTCCATGCATCTTTATTAAAGAAATATGTTTATGATACTAAGCATGTCATTGATTGGTCATTATTAGAGGTGGAACCTAAGGGGGGAATTTCCCCTGAGCCATTTCCTATATTGGACAAGAGAGAAGTGTAGCTTTGGAAGCGCACTATAGTCCAAGTGAAAGTGCAGTGGGAGCACTTTGAGGTAGATGAGGCTACTTGTGAGAATGAGGCCACCATGAAAAAGGATTACCCCACCTTATTTCATGACATCATTCAAAGTCCCTAGAACACCAGGGACGGTGTTGTACTAAGCGGGGAGGTATGTAATATCCTAAATTTTTGACCTACCATTTATAGGCATGATCCTATTGATCATGATGATTATATTAATGTTCTATTTTATACTGGGTCAAAGACCCCACTGCATATGACCATGATGATTGTCTTGTATATTGGGTGCAAACCAATTGTTGATGATATATATGTATATATATATTGGTTGTGTTGGGAGTGGACCCTGAAGCTAATGATTGATGAAATGTTTTTTGTTGGGCATGGACCCTGAAGCACATGATCAATGAGATGTTTTCTGTTGAGCGAGAGGCTCTCGAGCACATGAGTACCTACATATGTGTTGAGCATAAAGCTCTAGAACACGTGAAAATATAATTGGAAATGTTCGACATAAGCTCTGGATAATTCCATGTTGATGTTGAACATAAGCTCCGGAGCATCATATCTTTGGTCATTGTATCCCTAGGTGTATTGTACAAGTACATCCTAGCATTTAGTGTTGAGCGAGAGCTCTGGAATTGCACCATGTTTGTAACTCCCTGTTCTCAACGTTGAGTATGGGCTCTGGTAAGTGCTAGGGGTTACTAAAAAGATTAAAAAACACCTCCAAGTGAAAATGACTCAAGAATAATATTGATCTCATCGTACTTATTTTTAAGTGATTAAATGAAATTTCGAATTTTTGTGTTCTCATCATGTACTGAATAACTACCACATTATATGAGGGAAATCCAACATGCAAGGATGTTTAGAGTTGCCTAAACTAGTAGACCTAGGCCACCTATCTACTTGACCTTCATAAAGAAGTGTCATTAATTCTAGGGATCATGATACATGATTCCCGAAGACAATTGTTAACAAGTATTTTAATACTATGTATTTTTTACATAGTATGTATGAAGAATTAATTAATTATGTAATTTAATAAAGAAACAAGAGAAGCTCCACCAATTATTATTAATTATTAAAGGATTAATAAATAGTATAATACCTATGAAAGATTAACTAGGAACTAGTTAAAATCTCCTAGGTTAAGTATTGAAAAATACCCCCGTAATTAAAAAGGGGTTAAATCAAGAAACCAAGGTTTCTTTATTTAACTGTCCCTTGGGATGCAAAGTCTGTCTATAAAGAATGAAGCCAAGCAGAGGCTTGGGGGTCTGATTTTTATCTTGAAGAAATATTATTATACCTATTTTTTTCTCTCAAGTGTTTTTCTTGGATCAAGTGTTTTTCCTCAAGAACTTTCTCCATCTAGGAAAAGAGGACTCATTCAAAACTGAATACTAGTTAGGAAACCCTACCTTAGGAGCTCTAAGCTACTTCCATGTTGGATTCCAGCTCAGGCGGATCCGGATTAGAACTAGGAACGGTTCCTGGTCATGGTTCGGAGGAACGTGGTAGTTCCCAGTGATTTGGTCATCAAAATTAGAGGCCAGATCTGTCTTAAATTGATAATGCTGATTAATTAAAAAGTGTGCAGGTTTAGCCATTAAAGGAGCTTCAGGAAGATAAATTACAGGTATGAGTTCTTAAGTATGTCAAAGTTCATTTCTAGGGTAAATACTGTCTGCTTTATGTAAAAGCCTTTATAGATATTATTAACCCTGGAATTGGTTGGTTCTATCCATATACCCTAGGGTTACATTTCTTAAATTCTAACCCTAGACTGTCTATGCTATCTTCTGGATTATATAATGAGTATGTTAGATGAATGTTTTCAATGAATTTACTAACCCTATGTAATTGATCTCTGCCTAGATGATGCTAGGATTTGTATTCTCTTCAATATATCCTATGGCGGTAAATATTTTCATAGGCTATATATAACTAGGTTCCCTTCTCTAAAATTTGTTTTGTATTCATTTATTATTTAGAAATTAAATATTGTAAACTCGGTAAATCCAGACCTTCTATTTGTTGTTCATCTATTAGTTATATGTCTACTGACATATTACATTTGGCAGTAGAGACATGTTTCATATTATAGTATATTTAATCATAGGAGTAATTTTAGTATATTATAGTATATTATAGTATATTTATAGTATATTATAGTATATTTATAGTATATTATAGTATATTATAGTATATTTAATGATGATGATGATGATGATGATGATGACCATGATGACCATGATGATGATGATGACCATGGTGAACGATGACCGTGATGATGATGATGACCATGATGACCATG
>LPNX010080020.1:20326-45023 GCA_001517045.1 Pseudotsuga menziesii
CAAGCCTATCACATAACAAAATCCAGTGCAATTAAGTTATTGTCAAAACACCATCCCAAAATGCAGCCATTAGAAACCAGAGACAAGTAATCCAAACCCATGACAAGTAAGAAACTCTGTCATAACCATCAAGCAATGAGGGAACAAGTAAAAACTTGTACAAGAGGCTTACCTGAATGGGTGTGGCTTTTCCCATGGCTTTTCCCACAAACTTAGACCCACGCATATTCTTGCCACCCTTGCAAGCCTGAAACAGAGCAGAGCCACGATGAGAAGTATGTATAATATCCAAACCAAATCAGCAAATGATGCTAATAAAATAGAATATCCACATACCTATCAAAACATCAAAATCACTTTCCTTCACACCGCACAGGAGCAGAGCACACTTAGCAGCAATGCTGTAAATAACCCACACTATTGCATGAGCCAATCCCTAAGCATGGTAGCCACTCATCCCAAGGTGCATTGATGTTGCCACCCTAGCCTCCATGAACGTTTACAAAACCCATAAACTTATAGTTCTTGTCATTATATCAAACAATTGTTTCCAAATGCATAAACCCCATATTGTGCATCGTTTTAACTTAGGATTTAAGCCTTAAGTCCATGGCATATGAAATATGACATGGAATTATTTAAGCCAATTTTTTTACCAATGTATTATACCAACCATGAAAACCGTACATTAAAACTATGTTAGAGAAGGACAAAAGCCTTAAGTCTCTAAGACCATAATAAGCCCGTGTCACGTGAATAGTAAGTGCAGTAGTGACCCCGTCACTATCATAAAGTCCATAATAATAACAATATAAATCAGTGTAAAGCCACTAGGATAGATCTACAAAGGTGAGCGCGAGTGACTAAAACGGTCAACATTGTTCGTTAATATTTTTAAGGAAGTGTTCCATCGCCAAGTGTACGTGCATGCAAAGGGGACATAAATGTATTAGTTCGTTAGAACTAAGTAAGCCCGATGTGACAACTAGAAACTGTTACCTCTCAGGTGGTTACAAGGAAAACTAGTCTTGCCACTCCACCCCTTTGTCCAATAACAAAGTTAGGTTAGAATGATGTATACTACAGTAATCAATGCTATAATCAATGAAGTACATAATCGAATATCTAATTTACATATCAATGCATAACCATAGAACAACATAGTAGTCAACATTATGACGACGTAATTAAATACAGTGATAATCACATCTAAAAATATGGAAGTAGGATGGAAGAACAACTTACGGTGATACAGCAGTATAAATAAATTACGACACATTTTGCAAGTTCAAATAATGTCCAGCATAGGTAGTTTTGACTAGCCTAATAATTTTTTTTTTTCAATTTTTGAGGACATTATACTATTCCTATTAACCCCTTCATATTTTCTTTCACCTATTATCTTACTAATGCGATATAATTTACATATCCATAAAATCATTTTCTTTGTATTTTCCATTAATGGCCATGTTAAATCACACCTTCCTTGCGCTTCATCTGGAGTGAAGGTAGATTTCATAGCTTTTATGGGTGGATCCAAATCCTACCTAGCCATCAGTCTTGAGCTTAGGAATTAAATATGCATGGACCTAAGCACAAGGGGAGCACAAAGTGGAATCTAGAACTTACCCAGATCACACGCACTATGTGTGTGGACATGTTATTTACCATAATGATAGGGCCCGCTTAACGCATTGGCAACTATACTTCTTAAGAACCTATATGTCATTTTTCCATCGTATTTGTATCTAGAGTGTTTGATAGATTTTATTGAGGCTCTCACACTCTTCAGATGTGGAGGTTTCATATAAACATATCATTTATTTCTCATAGCACAAATTCCCTAAAACCATAATTTTGATCAAGGGATTGGTTGAGAACAACACTGTTCACATATATGAAGAAATTATGCGAGATCCATGATGGCCAAATTGGGATCCATATCCACATTTGAGTTGATTGATATTAGGATGTGAAAGGAAACATTTTGGTGAAAAGCTAGCACCTTCTATTGGATACTTAGGAATATGGTTCTCAATTTCATGTTTTTGGGAAGAGTCCCGATTCACAGATGGATGATCACTAAATTTTGAATCTCCCAGGATTATGAGAGATTCTATCCCATGTTGTCGATGTAAGCAAATACCTTGGAGGAGATCATAGGATTCCACTTGGTTATTTATTATACTACCTAGTCTTCATGAAAAAATGAACTTTGATATTTCCTCTTGGGTAGAATATCACCCTACCCTCACCTTCTATCCCCGTCAAGGAATAATACTACTATGGTAGTCATTTTTATTTATTTTAATCATCATAATATGCAACAAACTAATTCGAATCATCTCATGGAGACAATCATTGCATTGATAGTGTGGCGTATAATATGTACAAAATGAAGGATCAAAGAACCATTCAAATGTGCATTTCTCAAATGCAAGTAAGATATGAGATAAGACACTAAAATTCACATATTGGAAATCAATGTTTAGATCCATAAAATTTTAGTTGACATTTAAGAGAATCAAGAATCACAATTATGGAATTGAAATTCTCACGTTTGGAATTAAAAAATTCATTTATGAGATAAGAAGTCATGCTTTTTTCAACAAAAATCACAAATTTTGAATTGAAAAACACATTTTTGAATCGAAAATCACGCTTTTTGAATTAAAAACCACACTTTTTTCCTTGAAAATCACACTTGTTGAATTAAAAAAAACACACTTTTTAAATAAATAAATAAATGAAGTTTTCAAATCAAAACTTACACTTTTTGAATCCATAATATCATTTTTGGGGTTCCAAATGATTCTAAAATCGTTCTCTTGGAATTTGAAATCGCACTTTTCAGACCCATTTTTGCACTTTTTCAACCTGATTTTGCAGTGATAAAGGTTGTTTTTAGATGTTTGGAACCATGATTTTGCACCTTTTTAGTCAAGACTCTCCCTACTATGTATAGATTTAATGAAATAGGAATTCTTATTCAAGTACAAAATATTTATACTTATTCTTGTATTCCATGAAGGCATCTAGCATTCTTAGTAGGGTGATATGAGATGGCATATTCTCAATAAGTACTTACATTATGGCATATGAAATAACTCCTACTTGTTGTATGGTTTTCACGTGAGTTGTAAGTGATATTTCATTTTGTTTAAACTTTCAATATGCTTTGTGGTGATTTAGTAAGATTTTGTTTCTTGTTAAAATAGGATTTATATAAAAAAATATTGAAGAGTTATGAGTTTGATTAGGAGCATTTGTATGGATCTTTAGTATTTCAAGGGTCTTTTGTATAATTAGATCCAGAACATGGGAATACAACCATGTATATTTGAGAGTGGGGGTTTTACCTCATAGATTGTTTGTTTTTCAACTATAACCCTAGGTCCTTTTGTGTTGTTAGTGCTCTAGTGCTTCATTATTACAGTTTTGGAAAAAACAATGTTATTAAATTCGTTGAAATATGGAAATTATCTTACAATAAAACCAAACAATGTATTATAAATTAAATAAATAGGTAACATGTTACTGTAATTCCATGGTATTTCTCTTTCAATGTTATAAAGAGCATAATATCTCATTATAGGACTTGGTTGATACATTATATTTGATTGTTTATAATGTGTAATAGATGTCCCTCTAAGGATCTTTCATTTTTTTTTAAAGTCTTATATTTTAGTTTTGCTTTCCATATATTTTTACTTAAACACATGTTTTCTTTTCCATGGTTATGTTTACTATTTTATTTCTACATCTGTATCAAATTCAAGGGTATTGATTTCAGAAGAGTTCAAAGGTGAAAGACATTCCCACCATTCTTCATTAATAAATATTCCTTGGTTGTAATTCCTACATTGATATGCTTGAACCACATTTATGTAAGTTTTTGTAGCATGGGATAGTTGGGTATATGCTTTTATTAAAATTGTTAAAGGATCATTAAATTTACTAAACATATAAGCATAATTGAACTTAAATATACTAGAATTACCATATTATGAGTTGTATACATATCCGTATATTAGTATTCTTGTTTGAGGTGAACACTTAAGCTAGGTGAATGCTCATTTCTTATTGTACATGTCATGAAAATAAAACCTAGATGGAAAAATATTTCTTGGGATAAGAAAATCAAAATATCTTATTCTATCCTAAAGGGGGGCTAAGAGGAAGGAACATAATGTTACCTAATTTTGAAATGGATTAATTTGTACTAGAATCCAATCATTTTGTTCTTCTTGTAGTTGTACTTTCTTTACTGACCTACTTTCGGTTTTAAAGGATATGGATGTCAACTTTTATCACGCAAAAGTATTGTTAGATTAAAGTTTTGAAAAATTATTATTTATCCAAAAAAGCAAACAAATGGGGCTCCATTTTATTACAAAGTAGGCTCTTTGATATTAAAGCCATGCAAATAGTTAATCCCAATATGTTTATGGTCACTTCTATTGGGGTTTTATTTCAAGTATGTTTCTACTTGAAAAGTTCAGCGTTATTTTACAAGATTTTATTATTTTGTTAAATATTTGCCTCAATTCTACAATCTTTCTTAATCCCATAAAAGATTCACCAAAATATTGTATATGCATATTGTATTATTGTTAAAATAGCCTTAATTCGTTTCCATGTATTATGGGGATTTGTCCATTTATTATAGATATAAATTTAGGTGGGTTTTTCAAATTTTCCCTATGTCTATTAGTACACTTTGATATGTATGCAACTATTTACTTCACACATCAACTTGGTGATATCTATTCTCATAACACGTAAATATTAAAAATAATCAAGTTTATAAATTCAATACCAAATTAATTTGAATCCATTTTTTTCATTAGAGTTCAATTGTTGGATATTTTTTTCTCTACGAGATAGATCATGGAATTTGGTGGGACCTAAATAATGAGTAGTGAAGGTGGAAAACAAAAAGAGTTTTGCAAACAATTATAAAGTGTTATATATTAGATCAATAAGCACAACAACAAAATCCTTGGAAGAAACAGTAATAAATTTGGTTCCTTGAAACCATGTTACTAATAAATAAACAATAATACTCTAATTAAAATCAATATAACCTATCCACTCCTTCCTTTGGAAGTTGTTCTACCACCCATTGAGAATACTTTAAGGATATAATTAGCTACTTAATGTATAAGAACAATATAATCACCCTTCAACATGTGGGATTTCCTAACATTTCTTGTAAATGCCACTAAGTGGATATTAAAAATCCAGTTTTTTAACTCAACTTCCGAACAGTGAACAATAAAGCATCTCTTAATTATAATATTGATACCATAAA
Source organism: Pseudotsuga menziesii (assembly GCA_001517045.1). Taxonomy (NCBI): domain Eukaryota; kingdom Viridiplantae; phylum Streptophyta; class Pinopsida; order Pinales; family Pinaceae; genus Pseudotsuga; species Pseudotsuga menziesii. The sequence continues at coordinate 25,641 of LPNX010080020.1, forward strand.
AGAACAATCAAAAACTAAATTTAAACAAAAATTTGTGGTACAATGGAGAAATTTGGATTAAGGGAAATCTAACATTATCTAAGGAGATCATAAACCCCAAGTTAGAATATCAAAATTATATTTCTATTATAGAAAACTTAAATAAGGAAATGAATTTTTATATTTAATTAGAACTAAATTTCATGAACTTCGTAGTATATCTTGTCTCTGTTTCAAAATGAGGGAAAATCAAGTGCGGAGCTAAAAGTTTTCTTCCTATTTAATAATTATTGGTTGAGAACTTTTTTCCTCTCCCTTTGGTTGAGTCCCTAAAGACCCTTGATCTCTAGGATAACTTGAGAAACCAAAATATCATTGTGATACACTTTGTTATATATGTATTGGTACAATAAAGGCCTTCATTCATTGAGGTAGGGACTTAACTAAGCCTAAAGAACAATGGGAGGACATAATATATATATATATATATATATATATATATATATATATATAATATGGTTGAGAGCCCCAAAATATAGAGGTTTCACTATGTCCATGAGAATAATTCTTAGGGGGGACACTTGAATGGGTTTCACCTTGTCGACTTGAGGTTCAGGAACCTAAACTTGAAGGACCCAGAGAATCGAACCTCCAACCTCAACTACTTTGGTCTTGGACTTGGAAGCACCAATCAACTGAGTTACACCTCAAGGCTATGTAATTTTTCTATATACTAAGAAAGTGGACAATGAAAAACACTTTCTCCTACACAAATATTCAGTTTTTGTTTGAAACTATGTGTTACATCACTATTATTGTTATAACATATAAACTCTTGAAAATCAGGGAAAGTTTTAAAATTAAGATGTCCATCACTTATTTGTAAAGGTTGTATAAACCAAATATGATATGTAAACTAGTAATAATCATCTACATCATCAACAATAACAACATTGTATATCTATATAATAAATTTAAAAACTATTGGTCAATTTTAACATATATTTTTGTACTATTCATTTTAAAAATTTCATTGTGATAAAATTGGAATACTCACATGAACTAAGTGACTTGGATAATAAGATCACTAAGAAGCACGTGGATATTTTGTGGATCCCTATTACTTATGGCTATTATCTTTGTGATGCTAAGAATTATATAATTACCTATATTATTTGTTATCTATAAGGGAGAACATCCTTTCACATTAATATTATACTCTCATTTTGTATTCTTACAAACAATATTAATTATTAACATTATTCCTTAGTATTTTGTATCTTAATTTCTTTGTTAGTATTTTATATCTTATTTTCTTGTGAAAAAATTTATAATTTTTCTTAAGGTATATATATAAATAAGAAGTAGTATATTTATTCTAAGTTTTCAACTAGAATTCATAAAATTTTATTTGGTAAAATCCAAGTTCCGAAGCATTTAAATTTTGTTTTTAATCTATAAATAGATTCAACACCCTTGAATACCCGCATGGCATTCAAATTACTTAGTTAATGTATGTGATTCTAAAGTTTTCTTAAATTTTCAATAGGGCTAACGAAATATGTGCCAAAAAGGTTGACAAATTATAATATTTAGACTACACATATAATTACCAATATTATTTGTTATCTATAAGGGAGAACGTCCTCTCACATTAATATTATACTCTCATTTTGTAATCTTACAAACAATATTAATTATTAATATTATTGGTTAGTATTTTGTATCTTATTTTATTTGCTAGTATTTTGTATCTTATTTTCTTGTGAAAAACCTTATAATTTTTCTTAAGGTCTATATATAAATAATATAAGAAGTAGTATATTTATTCCAAGTTTTCAGCTTTACGGTGAGTTTGACTAGAATTCATAAAATTTTGATTTGGTAAAATCCAAATTTAGAAGCATTTAAATTTTGTTTTTAATCCATAAATAGATTCAACGCCCTTGAATACCCCATGGCATTCAAATTATCCAAGTTTCTTAGTTAATATATGTGATTCTAAATTTTTCTTAAAGATTTCCAATCGGACTTAGTTAATATATGTGATTCTAAAGTTTTCTTAAAGATTTCCAATAGGACTAACAAAATATGCTAGGCAAAAAGGTTGAAAACTTAGAATATTTAGACTACACATAAATAATGGTTTCATAATTCAATGGTCAAATATAACTCTATACTTAGTTGGCATGTATGTTGTCCTAAATGTTGTAGACATAACTTACTCTACCCTCTAGTGTGAACCATGATTTGACATAACATAGATAGAAGAACCCACTTTAATATTATACAAACACAAAAAGAACATAGTAATTGAAAACATAACTAATTCTAAAATTTTTATATGTGTAATATAATAAGAAAATATTCACAAATCAAGGGTTACATGTTGCAAAAGTTGTCAAAGACCCCACTGCATATGAACATGATGATTGTCTTGTATATTGGGTGTAAGCCAGTTGTTGATGATATATATGTATATATATGTTGGTTGTGTTGGGAGTGGACCCTGAAGCACATGATTGATGAAATGTTTTGTGTTGGGCGTGGACCCTGAAGCACATGATTAATGAGATGTTTTGTGTTGAGCGAGAGCTCTGGAATTGCACTATGTTTATAACTCCTTGTTATAAGCATTGAGTATGGGCTCTAGTAAGCGCTAGGGGTTACTGAAAAGATTAAAAACACCTCCAACTGAAAATGACTCGAGAATAATATTGATCTCATCATACTTATTTTTAAGTGATTAAATGAAATTTTGAATTTCTGTATTCTCATAAAGTATTGAAGAACTACCACGTTATAGAAGGGAAATCCAACATGAAAGGATGTTTAGATTTTCCTAGCCTAGTAGACCTAATCCACCTATATACTTGACCTTCATAAATAAGTGTCATTAAGTCTAGGGATCATGATACATGATGCCCAAAGACAATTGTTAACAGGTATTTTAATACTATGTATTTTATACATAGTATGTATGAAGAATTAATTATGATTAATTATGTAATTTAATAAAGAAAGAAGAGAAGCTCCAAAAATTATTATTTATTATTAAAGGATTGATAAATAGTATAATACCTGTGAAAGATTAACTAGGAACTAGTCAAAAGTTCCTAGGTTAAGTATTGAAAAATACCCTACTTAACCTAGGAACTTTTGACTAGTTCCTAGTTAATCTTTCATAGGTATTATACTATTTATTAATCCTTTAATAGTAAATAATAATTGTTGGAGATTATCTTCTTTCTTTATTAAATTACATAATTAATCATAATTAATTCTTCATACATACTATGTATAAAATACATAGTATTAAAATACCTATTAACAATTGAAAAATGGGCTAAATGAAAAAACCAAGGTTTCTTGATTCAACTATCCCTTTGACTGCAAAGTCTGTCCATAAAGACTGAAGCCAAGAAAAGGCTTGGGGGTATGATTTTTAACTTGAAGAATTATTATTTTTCCAGTCTTTTGCTCTCAAGTGTTTTTCCTAGAGAACTTTCTCCTGCAAGGAAAAGAGGACTGATTCAGAACTGAATACTAGTTAGGAAACCCTACCTTACGAGCTCTAATCTACTTGCGTGTTGGATTCCAGCTCGAGGGAATCTGGATTAGAACCAGGAACAGTTCCGGGTCATGGTTGGGAGGAACGTGGTAGTTCCAAAGTGATTTGGTCATCAAAATCAGAGGTCAGATATGTCTTAAAATGATAATGCTGGTTATTTAAAAAAGTGTGAAGGTTTAGCCATTAAAGGAACTTTAGGAAGATAAATTACAGGTATGATTTCTTAAGTATGTCAAAGTTCATTTCTAGGGTAAATTCTGGTTGCTTTATGTAAAAGATTTTATATATATTATTAACCCTGGAATTGGTCAGTTCTATCCATATCTCCTAGGATTACATTTCTTAAAATATAACCCTAGACTGTCTATGCTATCTTCTGGATTATACAATGAATATGTTAGATGAATGTTTCCAATCAATTTACTAACCCTATGTAATTGATGTCTTCCTAGATGCTACTAGGATTTGTATTCTCTTCAATATATCCTAGGGCGGTAAATATTTTTCTAAGGCTAAATATAGCTAGCTTCCCTTCTCTAAAGTTTGTTATGAATTCATTTATTATTCAGTTCTAAATTAAATACTATAAACTAGATAAATCCAGACCTGCTATTTATTGTTCATCTATTAGTTATATCTCTACTGAGATATTACATTTGTCAGTGGAGACATGTTTCAAATTATAGTAGATTTAATCATAGGAGTAAGTTTAAATAAATAAATATACTATATATATAACCCTAGGGTATTACTTACAACCATAACTATTTTATAAGATAACTATATATACATATAAATAAGACTATCAAGTATAAATCTTTATGAAAACTATCTATACATTTATTTCCAAAATTAAATGACTCATCTAAGACCTTTCAAGTTCTGTATCCATATTGCAATTTTGCATTAAAAATACTGCACATAAATGAAACAACATTATAAATACTCAAAGGAAGCCTCTTGACCGTCCATGTGGTCCTTTACAATTCTTTGATCATAATTCATATAACAGAACCCACGGTTCTAACTATCCATCTATACATAACGATAAACCAAATTACATAACTCATCAAACATAATCCTATCCAGGTAAAAATAATATATATTATACAGTATAACATATCATAGTAAAACAAACATCGAAATCATATCATAAATCCATATATTGCAAATTGTTGCAGGAATCTAATCCTGTGGGCATGCAAGCCCAATTTGTTTTATTCATTAAAATACATTCATTACATTATATTGAAAACCTCGTTGCCAATAGAGGTCATGACATCGATTCCCATGGATGTCAAGACCCAAGGCAAATTTATAACAACAGACCATATGTAATGTATACACAAAATGACAACCAAATCCTATAACATTTCTCACACTAGCCATGCAGTACAAAATCGTATGCAGGCTGTGATTTTTAAATACATCCATCAAAATATAAAATAGACACATTCCAATTACTGGCTTTTAAAACAAACGCCATCAAGGGTCTATAAACCCTAGCCTCCACGAAACCCACAATGCACAGTGCTCACATAAGTCACAGCCTCAACCAAAATTTAAATCTAATACACAGTCTCTACCATTTTAAACCCTACACTATACTATCGCAGCATTGTGGTAAGGCGCATGCCATTTACGACATGGCCTATACCCACGCCGTCTATATCTTTACACTATAAACTAAATAACGACGTAATACACAAAACCTTCAAGCTGGTGAATGCCAACATAAATTAAGCATAATCATAGAATAATTGCAGCAAAATTGTGCTATGCACATCACAGTTGAAAAGCATCATAAACTAGGTATTAAAAATTGTATATTTCCACAAAGATTGCCAAGTAAACTACACAGTAACCATATTAAAGCTTATAATCAAGTGTACACAGGCATGCCAATGGGCTAACACACCATTGCAAGCAATGGCACAGCCCATGGATAAAAGTACCCAACGAAAACACAATTTGCATAAATCAAAACGAAGTATGCTAGAAGCCAAACATTCCTATTTTTGCTACTAACAACCCAAGCAAAATTACAAACTCAAATTTATACACAGAACTTGAGGAGGTGTGACTTCACCCACGGCCGAAGTCTTTTCAACATTATCCAATAACCCAAGTTTGTAATCATATGCTCGAAGGTGAGTCTAAAACCCCACATCGAAACCCACAGCATAAATCCCCAAAACCAAACAACATTCTATGCACAGTTTTCCAAACAGGGTTGAAAGGTAGCAAGTAAAACCTTGCTCATAGGCTTACCATGGCCATGAATACAACGCTTGAAGCCAATAGATATTGAAGCCACACTGCCGCTCTTTCCCCTTCGACACCTGCAAAAAAAAACAAGCCCACAAGAAATGAGAAGTATGACTGAGCAAACTTTAAACCAAACCATTGTGCAGGTGTACAAACTCAAACGCAGGCATATCTCATAGTATGGAGGTTGCCTCCATGCCTTTCCCTCTTCGCAAAGCCAAAATGCGTAAACCACAAATTACAACAAACACAACCATCACGAGCCAAGCCTGAGGGAAGGCTATCACATCTCACCAAATGCATTGAATACACCAGCTGGAAGCCATTAAAGCTAGATAAAAACCCACTCTCCATAGTTTATGCTTCGCTACATAACAACGTATAATGCTCCTCCCACATAAAAGGTTAAAACTTGCTATGGTATGGTTTATACCATATGATATGTCACCACCCAAACTCTATTCATACATTAAACATATTACAAAGTTTGAAATAGGATAGGATTACAATAGCACATAGTCCATAGGATGCGATAGTCCAAAGTCAAAGCACCCCTGCCTAAGGTATTTAGAAAGTGTTTAGACCATAGGTTTAGAGATTAGGATTTTAATCCCTTAGTAGCAAGGTATTCATGTTCAAGAATCATGGCATATAAAGTATTCCATGATAACCTCTCGGACTATAAAATCCAAAGGTTTGCTCTTAAAACCGATATAATGACCTGTCAATAACAGAACGTAAGAGATGTTAATAAGTATAGTAGAAAAATACATAGGCTGTAAAATGTATTAATGACACTTAGAATAATGAATTTAAAACACAACGAAGAATAATTAGTGCACAGGAAATTTAGCCGTCATAGTTAAATTGACGATAATGATACTTACCAAGTTATAAAACCAAGTCGATAAGCAGCATAACAACTAGCAACAGGTCCTCTAGGATTAAGATGGTTAACATACTTTACACCAGATCTCATCGCAAAGTAATGAACAACGTAAGTAAGTAAAAGAGGTTCCTTAGTTCGATTGAACTAAGTAAGCCTACGTAACCAAGAAATACTTTACCTCTCAAATGGTCATGGGAGAACAAGTCCCGCCACTCCACCACTTTGTTCCCATCAACAAAGTTAACTTAGTTTTTATTAAATAAACAAAGTACACATGTGCAGGAAAAAAACAATGATCTATACAAATCAGGAATTCACCGACAGTAAGATGTATCAAAAGTTTAAATAATAGAATTAAGACATAAGAAATAAAATGAACTAATAATCATTGAATGGATAAGATATTAATAAGACAGGATGGGCAGTTTTTTGAAGAGATTGAAAGTATAAGTAGCACATGGAAATATGCACGAGTAATAATGATCCCCTTTGGGTAGTTTCCACTAGCCTATGAACATTGTTTTTTATTTTCAATTTTTTAGGACATTACAAGTGGTATTAGAGCCCAGTGTCAATACTGAGAGACTTATGGGTGCACTAGGAATTCACACAGAGAAAATAAAGTATGATAAGTAATTTTTGTTACTAACAGAAATTTTTGCTGCTATTAAAAAAATTTGTGTTACAGAAATTTTTTTACAGTGTTGTTCGATTTATGAATACTGAGGAAGAAAACAGCTCACAAGAAGAAATGACCACCCCCACTCCGAAAGTGAACTTGGTGATCGAGCTTAACTCTGATGTGCTGAAAAATTTGCATAGTCTTCAATACGAACTGAAAAGTTTCAAAGAGGACAATCTAAATTAAAGAAAGGAACAACGAGCTATAAATGAAGCATTATTGCGGAACTTGACATGAGGGAGCCCGCAAGGTAAACCTACCCAATCCACCAACAAATCCAAAATATAACTATACCCGGTGAGTGGTCCAAAGACCCAAGAGAAGAAAAAAAAGAAGTGTTGCTGCCACAACCTTTCCCCCCGATTTTAGTTTTTTCACTTAAACTCTGGGACCCCTCCTCTTCATTGTTTATTTGGATCGATTGTTGAAAGCTTGGCACCTTTGAGCATATCTTTGCATTTGAGGTTGATTTCCTGCCTTTGTGCTTGCTTCGTTCAGTCAGCTCGAGTCGCGTGGTCTGTTCTAGTACCCGTAGAGCATGAAATTTTTGCCTTAACGAAGAAAATTGATGTTTTGGCCGCAATTGGGCCTTAGCGCTGTTAGTTTTCTCTTTGGATCGGGCCTCTTTTGAAAGAAGTTGAGTCCTATCTCACCCGCCGTTACGGCTCTTAGCCCAAATTTTCCGCCCGATTGAAGTGTCACCCGACGCCCGATTCGTGGTTGTAAATCGCTTGCTCTAGAGTTCCAGCTCACCCGCCGTTGCGGCTGAGGAGATGAAGTTAGCTGCCGACGCGAGTTTCATCCGACGTCCGACCAACCGTCCCTCACCCAAGCTTTCCTTCTCCCTCGTCGCCTGTCTCGGACCTGCGTCCCATCCACCGTTGCGGGTGGCATAGCTATTCAGCTTCCGATCCACTTCTCTCCGCCGCCCGATTGCCTATGACGCCCATGTTTTCACTCACCTTCTTCTTGTGCTCCTCCGCCGTTGCGGCCCCTGACACCTTGCCCATCCGACGCCGTATTCTGAGCCCGTCCGTTTCAAGTCTCACCCGACCGCCGTTTCTTTTCCGTCAATTCTCGCCCGGGTGAACCAAGCCAGTTTTGTGGATTTTTTTATCATAGTTAAGAGTTTTCGATGCCTAATGTCTCATATAAGTGGATAATGCACTAAAGTTGTATACAGGGAGAATTCCATAAATCGCTAGAGTGTCCCACGGCGAGGAAAAGGAAAATCCAAGCGGATGACAGAGGCTTCAACAAGGCGTTTTCAACAATTACTGTCAGGAGGTAAAAAAAAAAAATGCCCATGGAAATGATTGAAGAAAACGGAACGACGAGAGGAGAAGCTGAATCGAAAAGGCGTAAAAAGGTCACACGCCAGGGAACCCAGAGGAGAAGGGCGGTAGCTTAAATAGTGGGAATGAAGGCTGAACCAGGGGCTTTTTCCCTGAGAAAATTGGGTAATTGTTGGCTTGTAAGAGGAACTACTTCGTTTTGCAAAGTGAACTACAATTTTGTCTGCTAGAAAGAGTAAAGAAGTGGAATGTATCAATGCAATTCGATGAATAATGTTGAAGATGAACTATTTCGTTTTCAGCTGTATTTCATTTGCTGTAAGAATATTTGATGTTTTGAACCTATGTTCTTGTTGATTATTCTTCAGTAGTTTTCTGGGATGCACTTTCACTAAGAGCAATAAATGTTGTTATAAAATAATTGGCTATCTGGTTATTTGAATATTTGTAAGCTTTTATGTGCTGTGAGAGAAGTATCATCTATCTGTGATTTTTCTTACTGTATGTGATAATGTATTGCTCAGTCAAGATGATAACCATGCTCCCTAGGGATAGTTTAGTTAGTGTATTTCTTTTGTATCTGGTGAGATGCTTGCGAGCAAGACGAGAGGTAAGAACCTGCGCATCACTTTGTGACCGCTCCTTGCATTTTGTTCACCCTGCATTTAATTAGGCACTTGCATATCATTCCCTTACGTAAAAAATACAAAAAACTCGGTGGGCCGGGCCGCAACCGGTAACCCCTTTATTTTTGTTTCTTGACCTACGGTAGCCGGACCGCAAACCGGATGGATTCCCTATTCCAAACAGTCAGCGGGCTAGTTGGGAACGCTGATTGGGGAGAATCCCTTACTGTTGCCGCCTGTGAATTTCCAGGCCTCAACAAGAAGGTACACCCAAAGAGACTAAAGGAGATCATCACAGTCCTGCTAGTGATGACTCACTTTCTCCACAGAGAAAGAGGCAAAGAAATGATGGCAGTCTTCAACGGGAGTATCGAAAAGTAAGAGCCCCGACCTATGAAGGTGAAGTAAATACGAGTGAAAAGGATGAAGAATGGTTGCTAGGAATGAGTAATTACTTCCAGGTTCATAACTATTCAAGTGTGATGCAGGATAGCCTTGCCATCTACAACCTCAATGGTAAGGCAACAAGATGGTGGCGAGATTTAAAGCACACCAAGAAATATGAGCTCGGAGAAATAAGCTGGGAAAAATTTCGAAAGATTTTCCAAGAAAAATACATGTCAGAAAGGTTCTTTGACTGCAAGGTCAAAAATTTCCATGAACTACGCATGGGGTCCATGACTATGGACGCATTTATAAATATATTTCTAGATCTGCTGCATTATGTACCGTATATCAAAGAAGAGGAGGTGAAGATCCAGCAGTTCCTAGGACGTATTCCTCCCAGTTTTCAGGATAGGATTGAATTCGACATGCCAAAGACATTGGATATTGCACTACACAAGGCCTGACTATGCTATGAGCATAGGCAGTTACGGTAAGAAAACCAGAACCAAAACAGAGAAAAGTTTAAAAACTTTTCTGATAACCGCAAGCATGGGTCAAACCAGCTGTATAGAAAGAAAAATAACAAATTTCAAGTGAACAAGAACTTCAACAAAACTAGTACGAATCCTTATGTACCTGCTCCTAATGGTAATAAGTAAGTGTCGAGTGGAGCCAATGCTACCCCTTTAGTGATCAAGTGCTGGAAGTGCAACGAGATGCATTATGCCTGAGATTATAAGAACAAGAACAATGGAGTCTTGCATAACCTACAAGAAGAACCTATTGTTGAGGATATAGCGGGAACCCCACAAATATATGCATCATTAGATGGCCGATAGGAGGACCATCAAGCTACAATGGTCAAGATCGAAGGTAATATCTTGAACACCTATGTTTCAATACTTATTGATCTCGGTGCTTGTCGGAGCTATGTTGCACCTAATATTATTGATTTATGCAAGTTAGGCAAAGTAAAGCATGATAAACCTTGGTAGGTATAGTTAGCCACCGGTATGAAACAGAAGGTTTCAAAAATTGTTAAGGAATGTGAAGTAAACTATAATGGTTTCCTTACTAATATAAATCTGAACATCCTACCTTTAGGATCGTACAATATTCTTATCGACATGGACTGGTTGGAACAACACCAAGTCATGCTCGATTGTCTACACAAGTCTATCTCGTGTATTGATATCCAAGGGAACCAAGTGAAGGTTCAAGGCATCCCAAAGAAAGTTTCTGTGAGAGAGATATTTTCCTTACAAGAAAAGAAGTGTGTTAGGAAGGGATGCAAGTTATTTGTGGTGAGCATCCGAGAGGTAGATTCTGATAGAGAACAATGCATAGAAGACTTCCCTATACTTGAAAAATTCAAGGATGTGTTTCCTGAGGAAATCCCTGGATTACCTCCAAAACGAGACCTAGACTTTTCCATCGAAATGACCCCAGGATCAGTTCTGGCCTCCAAAGCCCCTTAGCACATGAGTGCACCAGAATTGGTGGAACTGAAACTGCAATTGCAAGAGTTAATAGAGAAAGGGTATATCAGACCCAGTGTGTCCCCTTGGGGAGCACCAATTTTGTTCGTAAAGAAGAAGGATAGTACAATGCGGATGTGCATTGATTACCGTCAGTTGAACAAAATGACTATAAAGAACTGTTACCCGCTCCCTAGGATCGATGATTTGTTTTACTAGGTGGGAGGAGCCAAAATATTTTCAAAGATTGACCTACGATTTGGGTACCATCAAATACGGATCCAAGATGAAGATATTCCCAAGACCACCTTTCGTACGAGTTATGGGCACTATGAGTTTGTAGTGATGTCATTCGGGTTGACCAATGCACCCACAAAATTTATGTGTATGATGAACAACATATTCAGTAAATATTTGGATAAGTTTGTACTAGTATTTATTGACAGCATTATGGTTTATTCCAAGAACAAAGAGGAACATGAAGAACACCTTCGCACAGTGGTTCAAGTGTTGAGAGAACACCAGCTCTATGCTAAGTTTAGTAAATGTGATTTTTACAAACCACAAATACAGTACCTAGGTCACATCATATCCGAGGCAGGAATAGATTTGGACTCAAAAAATATTCAAGCAATAAAGGATTGGCCTACCCCGACTAGTGTCACTGACATTAGGTCATTCTTGGGATTAGTGGAATATTATCGAAAGTTCATTGAGAAATTCTGGAGAATCGCTTGCCCCATGACAGCTTTGTAGAAGAAAGCCAACAAGTTCTTATGGACTGACAAGTGTGCAGAAATTTTTCAAAAGCTAAAGCAACTTTTGATGACCACACCAGTTTTGCAGATTGCAGATCCCGATGGGTATTTCATTGTATGCACAGATGCAATCAATGAAGTACTTGGAGGAGTCCTCTTGCAAAATGATAATGCAATCTATTATGAATCATGAAAATTAAAAGAGCATAAGCATAATTATCCCATGCACGATCTTGAGCTAGCAGCCATTATCCACACTCTGAAGATGTCGAGGCACTACCTCATGGGAAGGAAGTTCCTTCTAAAGACTGAAAATATGAGTCTAAAATATTTATTTGATCAACCCGATCTGAATGCGAGGCAATAAAGATGGTTGGCTTTTTTGAGTGAGTATCACTTTGAACTAAAGGATATTAAGGGCAAAGAGAAAAAAGTTGCCGATGCTTTGAGTCGATGAACTCATGTGATCTATGAGGTGACCCTGAGTCAAACTGATGCAAATTTCAACAACAAAAGGGATACAAGGTGGATGATTCTAGACTACTATGGTCCAAGGATAGATTATATGTTCTAGATGGAGGGGACATTTGATCTAGTATCCTCACAAAATTTCATAGGGCACCCTACTCTGGACACCTGGGATATCAAAAGATGATATCTGCTATCAAGAGACACTTTTTCTAGCCTAAGTTAAAGGCCAACATTGAAATCTTTATTATGAAATGTCAGGAATTTCAGCTAGTTAAATATAAGCGCTAGCATCCTTCAGGATTGCTACAGCCATTGCCAATTTTGGAATGGAAGTGGGATGTTATCAATAAAGATTTTATTACTGGCTTACCAAAAAGAATGAAGCAAAATGATTCTATATTCATAGTCATTGACAAGCTGTCAAAGGTAGCACACTTCATCCCCATAACATCGACCTACAAGGCTATGAACATTGCCAATATCTTCCTAAAAGAGATATTTAGATTACATGGGATACCCACAGCAATTATCTCAGATCGAGATGTTAAGTTTACATGAAAATTTTGGAGATCCTTATTCTCTATAGTAGAGATGCAACTGAACTTTAGCACTGCTTATCACCTATAGATGGATGAGTAGACTGAAAGAGTAAACCAAATTGTTGAAGACATACTTCGAGTGTATGTCATCAACAACCCCACCAAGTGGGAGTACTATCTACACCTTGTAGAGTTTTCATATAACAACGGGTATGAGGATTCCACCAAGATGAGACCTTTCGAGGTACTCTATGGACGGAAGTGCAGGACCCCAGTTACTTGGGACAGTCCAGTGGATCGGCTCATGTTAGGGCCTGACCTGTTATTGGACTTGGAACAGTTAGTTACCAAGGTCTGGGGAAACATTAAAGAGGCACAAGACCATCAGAAAAGTTATGCGTATAAGAAAAGAAAAGATAAATACTTTCAAGTAGGTGAGCATGTCTACTTGAAAGTGAAAGCAAAATGGAGCTCGTTGATATTGGGTAGGTGTGGTAAGTTAGCACCTAGGTTTTGTGGACCTTTTGAAATTGTGTCCAAGAAAGGACCAATGGCTTATGAACTAGCATTACCTGCACACGTAAGAGTTCATAATGTTTTCCATGCATCTATATTAAATAGAAATGTTTATGACACTAAGCATGTCATTGATTGGTCATTATTACAGGTGGAACCTAAGGGGGAATTTTCCCCTCGGCATTTGCATATATTGGACAAGAGAGAAGTGTATCTTCGAAAGCGCATTGTAGTCCAATTGAAAGTGCAGTGGAAGCACTTTGAGGTAGATGAGGCTACTTGGGAGAATGAGGACACCATGAGAAAGGCTTACCCCTCCTTGTTTCATGATATCATTTAGAGTCCCTAGAACACCAAGGATGATGTTGTACTAAGTGGGGAGGGATGTAATATCCCAAATTTTGGACATACCATTTATAGGCATGAGCCTGTTGATCATGATGACTATATTGATATTTTATTTTATGTTGGGTTGAAGACCCCACTGCATATGAACATGATGATTGTCTTGTATATTGGGGGTAAGCCAATTATTGATGATATATATGTATATATACGTTGGTTGTGTTGGGCGTGGACCCTAAAGCACATGATTCATGAAATGTTTTGTGTTGGGCATGGACCCTGAAGCACATGATCAATGAGATGTTTTGTGTTGAGCGAGAGGCTCTGAAGCACACGAGTACTTACATTTTTGTTGAACATAAAGCTCTGGAACACATGAAAATAAATTTGGAAATGTTTGGCATAAGATCTGGAGAATTCCATGTTGATGTTGAGCATAAGCTCTGGATCATCAGATCTTTGGCCATTGTATCCCTAGGTGTATCGTACAAGTACATCCTAGCATTTAGTGTTGACCGAGAGCTCTAGAATTACACTATGTTTGTAACTCCCTGTTATAAGCATTGAGTATGGGCTTTGGTAAATGTTAGGGGTTACTGAAAAGATTAAAAACACCTCTGAATGAAAATGACTTGAGAATAATATTGATCTCATCATACTTATCTTTAAGTGATTAAATTAAATTTTCAATTTCTGTATTATCATCAAGTACTGAAGAACTACCACGTTATACGAGGGAAATCCAACATGCAAGGATGTTTAGATTTGCCTAGCCTAGTAGACCTAAGCCACCTATCTACTTGACCTTCATAAAGAAGTGTCATTAAGTCTAGGGATCATGATACATGATGCCTGAAGACAATTGTTAACAAGTATTTTAATACTATGTATTTTATACATAGTATGTATGAAGAATTTATTATGATTAATTATGTAATTTAATAAAGAAAAAAGAGAAGCTCCACCAATTATTATTTATTTTTAAAGGATTAATAAATAGTATAATGCCGATGAAATATTAACTAGGAACTAGTTAAAAGTTCCTACGTTAAGTATTGAAAAATACCCCAGTAATTAAAAAGGGGTTAAACCATGAAACCAAGGTTTCTTGATTTAATTGTCCCTTTGACTACAAAGTATGTCTATAAAGACCGAAGCCAAGAAAAGGATTAGGGGTCTGATGTTTATCTTGAAGAAATATTATTCTGCTTGTTTTTCCTGGAGAACTTTTTCCAGCAAGGAAAAGAGGACTGATTCATAACTTAATACCAGTTACGAAACCCTACTTTAGGAGCTCTAAGCTACTTGCATGTTGGATTCCAGCTCGACGAGATCCAGATTAGAACCAGGAATAGTTATGGGTAATGTTTGGGAGTAATGTGGTAGTTCCCAAGTGATTTGGTCATAAAAATCAAAGGTCAGATCTTTCTTAAATTGATAATGTTGGTTATTTAAAAAGTGTGCAGGATCAGACATTAAAGGAGCTTTAGGAAGATAAATTAAATGTATCAGTTCTTAAGTATGTCAAAGTTCATTTCTAGGGTAAATGTTGGCTACTTTATGTAAAAGCTTTTATATATATTATTAACCCTGGTATTGATTGGTTCTATCGATATCTCCTAGGGTTACATTTCTTAAAATCTAACCCTAGACTGTCTATGCTATCTCCTAGATTATATAATGAATATGTTAGATGAATGTTTCCAATGAATTTACTAACCCTATGTAATTGATGTCCCTAGATGGTGCCAGGATTTGTATTCTCTTCAATATATCCTAGGGTGGTAAATATTTTCATAGGCTGTATATAGCTAGGTTCCCTTCTCTAAAGTTTGTTTTGTATTCATTTATTATTCAGAAATTAAATATTGTAAAGTAGGTAAATCTAGACATGTTATTTATTGGTCATCTATTAGTTATATGTCTACTGACATATTACATTTGCTAGTAGAGACATGTTTCAGATTATAGTATATTTAATCATAGGAGTAAGTTTAAAGAAATAAATATACTATATAGGTAAGCCTAGGGTATTACTTACAACCAAAACTATTTTATAAGATAACTATATATACATATAAATAAGACTATGAGTTATAAATCTTTATGAAAACTATCTATACATTTATTTCCAAAACTAAATAACTCGTATAAGACCTTTTAATGTCCGTATCCATATTACAATTCTAAATTAAAAATACTCCACATAAATGAAACAAAATTATAAATACTCAAAGGAAGCATCGTGACCATCCATCTGGTCCTTTACAATTCTTTGATCATAATTCATATAACAGAACCCATTGTTCTAACTATCCATCTATACTTAACCATAAACCAAATTACATAACTCATCAAACATAACCATAGCCAAATAAAAATAATATATCTCATATAGTATAACATATCATAGTAAAACAAACATCAGAATCATATCATAAATCCATATATTGCAAACATTAGTAGGAATCGAATCTTGTGGGCATGCAAGCCCAGTTTGTTTTATTCATTAAAATACATTCATTGCATTACATTAAAAACCTTCTTGCCAACAGAGTTCACAACATCAATTCCCATGGATGTCAAGACCCAAGGCAAAGCCATAACAACAGACCACACGTAATATATACACAAAATGACAACCAAATCCTATAACCTTTCTCACACCGACCATGCTATACAAAATCGTATGCACGATGTGATTTTTAAATACATCCATCAAAATATAAAATACACAGAGTCCAATTACTGGCTTTTAAAAAAAATGCCATCGAGGGTTTATAAACCCTGGCCTCCATGAAACCCACAATGCACAATGCTGACAATATCATGGCCTCGACCAAATTTTAAATCTAATACATAGTCTCTACCATTTTAAACCCTATGCTATACTATCGCAGCACTGTGGGAAGGCGCATGCCATTCACGGCATGGCCTATACCCACGATGTCTATATCTTTACACTATATATGAAATAACGTCATAATACACAGAACCTTCAAGCTAGTGAATGCCCACATAAATTAAACATAATAACAAAATAAATGCAGCAAAATCATGTTATGCACATCACAGTTTAAAACCATGGTAAATTAAGTATTAAAAATTGTATACATCCATTTACACAGAGCTTGCCAAGTAAACTACACAGTAATAATAGTAAAGCTTATAATCAAGTGTACACAAGCATGCGAATGGGCTAACACACCATTGCAAGCAATGGTGTATCCCATGGCTAAAATTCCCTAAATAAAACACAATTTGCAAAAACCAAAACCAAGTATGCTAGAATCCAAACATTCCTCTTTCCGATGCTAACATCCCAAGCAAAATTACAAACTCAAATTTATACACAGAACCTAAGGAGGTGCGACTTCATCCATGGCTGAAGTCTTTTCAACATTGTTCAAAAACCCAAGTCTATAATCGTACGCTCGAAGGGGAGTCTAAAACCCCACATCGAAACCCACACCATAAAACACCAAAACCAAACAACATTCTATGCACAGTCTGCGAAACAAGGCCGAAAGGTAGCACGAAAAACCTTGCCCACAGGGTTACCATGGCCATGAATGTAATGCTTGAAGCCAATCAAGATTGAAGCCACACTGCCCCTCTTTCCCCTTCGGCACCTACAAAAAAAAAACAATCCCATGACAAATGAGAAGTATGACTGAGCAAATTTTAAACCAAACCATTATGCAGGTGTATAAACTCAAAATCAAGCATACCTCACAGTCCGGAGGTCACCTCCATGGCTTTCCCTCTTCGCAAAGACAAAACGCATAAACCCCAAATGACAATACACACAACCATCATGAGCCAAGCCTAAGGGAAGGCTATCGCATTGAACACCAAACACATTGAATACACTAGCTGGAAACCATTAAATCCAGATAAAAACCCACTCTCCATAGTTTATGCTTCACTACATTACAACGTATAATCCACCTCCCGCATAAAAGCTTTCACCCTGCTATGATATGGTTTATACCATATGATATGTCGCCACCCAAACTCTATTCATACGTTAAACATATTACAAAGTTTGCAATAGGATAGGATTACAATAACACATAGTCCATGGGATGCGATAGTCCAAAGTCAAAGCAGCCACGCCTAAGGTATTTAGAACGTGTTTAGACCATAGGTTTAGAGCTTAGGATTTTAATCCCTTAGTAACAAGGTATTCATGTTAAAGAAACATGGCATACAAAGTATTCCATGATAACCTCTCAAACTATAAAATCCAAAGGTTTCCTCTTAAAACCAATATAATGGCCTATCAATAAAAGAACGTAAGATATGTTAATAAATATAGTAGAAATATACATCAACCGTAAAATGTATTAATGACACTTAGAATAACAAATTTAAAACATAACAAAGAATAATTAGTGCATAGGAAATTTAGCCGTAATAGTTAAATTGATGATAACGACACTTACCAAGTTATAAAACCAAGTTAATAAGCAGCATAACAACTAGGATGAGGTCCTTTAGGATCAAGAGGGTCAACCCACTTTACATCATATCCTGTCGCAAAGTAATGAACTGCGTAAATAAGTAAAAGAGGTTCCTTAATTTGATTGATCTAAGTAAGCCTATGTAACCAAGAAATACTCTACCTCTCAAACCGTCATGGGAGAACAAGTCCCGCCACTCCACCACTTTCTTCCCATCAACAAAGTTAAGTTAGTTTTTATTAAATAAACAAAGTACACATGTGCAGGAGTAAAACAATGATCTACACAATTCACAAATTCACTGACACTAATAACTAAGATGTATCAATAGTTTAAATAACAGAATTAAGACATAAGAAGTAAAACGAGCTAATAATCACTGAATGGATAAGATATTAACAAGAAAGGATGAGAATTTTTCTGAACAGATCGAAAGTATAAGTAGCGCATATAATTCTGGACCAGTAATAATGATCCCATTTGGGTAGTTTCCATTAGCCTATAATTTATTTATTTTTCAATTTTTAGGGACATTACATTCGGTCATCTATACAGAGGTCAGATCTTCCTGTGAATTGTTAATGCTCAGTAATTGAATGTGTAGGTTTCAGCCATTGGAGTAGCTTCACCTTTTAGGTATGAATATCTTGACTTCCTATTTCATTATCTAGAATAATTGATGATTACATTATGCAAGTGTTTATATTATATTTCTAACCCTATGTACCATTGTTTTCCTCTGAGATTCTTTAAGGGTGGACATTTTAATTATAAACCCTAGTATGTAATTTAATCCGTGTGTAAGAATTATCAAGGGTTTTGTTCTTTTAGTTTTGATTCTATATTTTCATTTACAGCTTAAAATTTGGGTCCCTAAGACCTAGCAATTATTCTAACATGGAATATGTGTTTATTTACCTATCTACTCTACTAGCAAATTTCATATTGCCACCAAAGCTATGTTTAAAAGTAAAATACTAATTCAGATTCAGCTTTAAACAAAATGTAAATATAAAATGCAGATTAACTAATATCATGTATAAGAAGAACCCTAACCTATTTAAGAAATTTTATAAACTCAGTATTTTATATCTAAGAATAATCATAACTTCA
>LPNX010080020.1:46698-63680 GCA_001517045.1 Pseudotsuga menziesii
TCCTATAGGGTCTATCACTATTTTACAAATCCACAGTGACAAATCCTGTAGAATTTGATACCTAATTTCTTCCCCATGCCATAATTTTTCCACTATTCAAAATCCAATATATATTACATATATGCAGGCTGTAATTAAAACATAAACTCTCTACATAGTGGTTGAAAGACCCTTATAAAATTTCCACGCTTTAATCTATGGCCTCGGCCTCATACATAACCGAACAATCAATTAAAATTACCAATGCAACAAACCCTCTCAACAAAATAACAACAACGACGATTTCCAATGAAGGGTTACACCCATAGTTGTCTCATATATCTAAAACAAATGCATCATAAACATAAACAGTAAGTCTGAATCCAATACGCTATCAAAACTACCATGGCGGGAAATGCCAATTCCATATACAACATGGCTCCAAAGCCCTAATGATGTCACGCATTCACCCATACAACTAACCTAAGAAATGTTTGCAAATCCACAGAGTCCAATAGGAATAATAACCATGAAATCTCCACAATATGAAAATATAGAATGTATATATAAACACAGTCATTACAAAATCATTAAGGATTCTCGTAGTCCTTCGAACTCGGCGATTGCACCATTGCAAGAAATGGTGTTGCTGCCAGTAACAAAATCAAACCATTATTTACAAATACTCAAAGAGTTACCTAGGTCCTTTTCACCACACAGTGTACCCATTAATAAATCTCAATACATTTAAAAGTTTAGGCCCGAAGGCATTTAAAAACCCAACAAGAAAAACCCCAAGCCTATCGCATTACAAAATGCAGTGAAATTAAATTACAGTCAAAACCCCATCCCAAAATGCAACAATTAGAAACCGGAGACAAGTAATACAAACCCACGACGAGCAACAAACTCTGTCATAACCATGAAGCAACGAGGGAACAAGTAAAAAATTGTACAGCAGCCTTACCCAAATGGGTGTGGCTTTGCCCATGGCTTTCCCCACGAACTAAGACCCATGAATATTCTCGCCACCCCTGCAAACCTGCAATAGAGCAGAGCCACGATGAGAAGTATGTATAATATCCAAACCAAATTAACAAATCATGCTAATAAAATAGAATATCCACATACCTATCAAACCATCGAAATCACTTTCCTTCACACTGCGCATGAGCAGAGCACAAGCAGTAATGCTACAAATAACCCACACTATCGCATGATCCAAGCCCTAAGCTTGGTAGCCACTCATCCTAAGGTGCATTGATGTCGCCACCCTCGCCTCCATGAACGTTTACAAAACCCATAAACCTATAGTTATTGTCATTATATGAAACCATTGTTTCCAAATGCAGAAACCCCATATTGTGCATCGTTTTAACTTAGGATTTAAGCCATAAGTCCATGGCATACGAAATATGCCATGGAATCATTTAATCAATTTTTTTTACCAATGTATTATACCAACCATGAAAACAATACATTAAAACTATGTTAGAGAAGGACCAAAGCCTTAAGTCTCTTAGACCATAATAAGTATGTGTCACGTGAAAATTACAATAGTGACCTAGTCACTATCATAAAGTCCATAATAATAACAATATAAATCAGTGTAAAGCCACTAGGATAGATCTGCAAAGGTGAGTGCAAGTGACTAAAACGGTCGGCATTGTCTGTTAAGATTTTTAAGCAAGTGTTCCATTGCCAAGTGCACGTGCACGCAAATGGGATAGAAATGTATTAGTTCATGAGAACTAAGTAAACCTGATGTGACAAGTAGAAACTGTTACCTCTCAGGTGGTTACAAGGAAAACTAGTCCTGCCACTCCACCCCTTTGTCCAATAACAAAGTTAAGTCAGAATTATGTATACTACAGTAATCAATGCCATAATAAATGTAGTACATAATCGGATATCTAATTTACATATCAATGCATAACCATAGAACAGCATAGTAATCAAGATTATGACAACATAATTAAATACAGTACTAATCACATCTGAAAATATGGAAGCAGGACGAAAGAAGAACTTACAACGATACAATAGTATAAATAAATTACGACACATTCCACAAGTTCAAATATTGACCAGCATACATAGTTTTGACTAGCCTAATAAATTTTTTTTCCAAGTTTTGGGGACATTAGACTATTCCTGTTAACCCCTTCATATTTTCTTTCACCTATTATCTTACTAATGTGATATAATTTACATATCCATAGAATCATCTTCTTCGTATTTTCCATTAATGGCCATGTTAAATCACACCTTCCTCACGCTTCATGTGGAGTAAAGGTAAACTTCCTAGCTTTTATGGGTGAATCCAAATCCTACCTAGCCATCAGCCTTGAACTTAGGAATTAAATATGCATGGATCTAAGCACAAGGGGAGTACAAAGTGAAATCTAGAACTTACCCAGATCACATGCACTATGTGTGTGGACATGTGATTTAACATGATGATATGGCTCGCTTAACACATTGGAAACTATACTTCTTAATAACCTATGTGTCATTTTCCCATAGTATTTGTATGTGGAGTGTTTGATGGATTTTCTTGAGGCTCTCATACTATTTAGATGTGTAGGTTTCATATAAACATATCATTTCTATTTCTCATCACACAGATTCCCTAAAACCATAATTTTGATAAAGGGATTGGTTGAGAACAAGACTTTTCACATATTAGAAGAAATTATGCGAGGTCCATGATGGCCAAATTGGGATCCATATCCACATTTGAGTTGATTGATATTAGGATGTGAAAGGAAAAGTTCTAGTGAAAAGCTAGCACCTTTTGTTGGATACTTAGGAATATGGTTCTCAATTTCATGTCCTTGGGAAGAGTCCTGATTCACAGATGGTTGATCACTAAATTTTGAATCTCCCAGAATTATGAGAGATTATATCCCATGTTGTCGATGTAAGCAAATACCTTTGAGGAGATCGTAGGATTCCACTTGGTTATTTATTCTACTCACTAGTCTTCATGAAAAAATGAACTTTGATATTTCCTCTTGGGTAGAATATCACCCTACCCTCACCTTCCACCCTCATCAAGGAATAATAATACTATGGTGGTCATTTTTAATTATTTTAATATTCATAATATGCAACAAACTAATTTGAATCATCTCATGGAGACAATCATTGCAATGATAGTGTGGTGTATAATTTGTACAAAATGAAGGATCAAATAACCATTCAAATGTGCATTTCTCAAATGCAAGTAAGATATGAGATCAAACACTAAAATTCACATATTTGAAATCAATGTTTAGATCCATAAAATTTTAATTGACATTTAAGAGAATCAAGAATCACAATTATGGAATTGAAATTCTCATGTTTGGAATTAAAAACTTCATTTATGAGATAAGAAGTCGTGCATTTTTCATCGAAAATCACAAATTTGGAATTGAAAAACACACTTTTTAATCGAAAATCACGCTTTTTGAATTAAAAACCACACTTTTTTACTTGAAAATCACAGTTGTTGAATTAAAAAAACACACCTTTTGAATAAATAAAAAAATGCACTCTTCAAATAAAAAGATACACTTTTTGAATCCATAATATCATTTTTGGAGTTCCAATGATTCTAAAATCGTTCTTTTGGAATTTGAAATCGCACTTTTCAGACCCATTTTTGCACTTTTTCAACCTGATTTTGTAGTGATAAATGTTTTCTTTAGGTGTTTGGAAGCGTGATTTTGCACCTTTTTAGTCGAGACTCTCCCTACTATGTCTAGATTTAATGAAATGGGAATTCTAATTCAAGTACAAAATATTTATACTTATTCTTGTATTCCATGAAGGCATCTAGCATTCTTAGTAGGGTGATATGAGATGGAATATTCTCAATAAGTACTTACATTATGGCATATGAAATAACTCCTACTTGTTGTATGGTTTTCACGTGAGTTGTAAGTGATATTTCATTTTCTTTAAACTTTCAATATGTGCTTTGTGGTGATTTAGTAAGATTTTGTTTCTTCTTAAAATAGGATTTATATAAAAAATATTGAAGAGGTATGAGTTTGATTAGGAGCATTTGTATGGATCTTTAATATTTCAAGGGTCTTTTCTATAATTAGATCCAGAACATGGGAATACAACCATGTATTTTTAACAGTGGGGGTTTTACCTCATAGATTCATTGTTTTTCAACTATAACCCTATGTCCTTTTGTGTTGTTAGTGCTCTAGTACTTCATTATTACAGTTCTGGAAAAAACAATGTTATTAAATTCCTTGAAATATGGAAATTATCTTACAATGAAACCAAACAATGTATTATAAAGTAAATAAATAGGCAACATGTTACTATAATTCCATCATATTTCTCATTCAATGTTATAAAGATTTTAATATCTCGTTAGAGGACTTGGTCAATACATTATATTTGATTGTTTATAATGTGTAATAGATGTCCCTCTAAGGATATTTGATTAGTTTTTAAAGTCTTATATTTTAGTTTTTCTCAGCTTAGGTTCGCTATGTCAACAAGAATAATTCTCATGGGGGACACTTGAAGGGGTCTCACCTTTTTGACTTGAGATTCCGGAATCTAAGCTCGAAGGACCCAGATAATTGAACCTCCAACCTCAACTACTTTGGTCTTGGACTTGGAAGCACCAATCAACTGAGAAACACCTCAAGGCTATGTAATGTTTCTATATACTAAGAAAGTGGACAATGAAAAACACTTTCTCCTACGCAAATATTAAGTTTTCGTTTGAAACTATGTGTTAGATCACTATTATTGTTATAACATATAACTCTTGAAAATTAAGGAAATTTTTAAAATTAAGATGTCCATCATTTATTTGTCAAGGTTGTATAAACCAAATATTATGTGTAAACTAGTAATAATCATCTACATAATAAACAATAACAAAATTGTATATCTATATAATGAATTTAAAAACTATTGGTGAGTTTTAACATATCTTTTTTTACTCTTCATTTTTAAAATTTCATTGTGATAAAATTGGAATACTCACATGAACTAAGTTACTTGGATAATAAGATCACTAAGAAACACATGGATATTTTGTGGATCCCTATTACTTATGGCTATTATCTTTGTGACGCTAAGAATTATATAATTACTAATATTATTTGTTATCTATAACGGAGAACATCCTTTCACATTAATATTATACTCTCATTTTCTATTCTTACAAACAATATTAATTATTAACATTATTCCTTAGTATTTTGTATCTTAATTTCCTTGTTAGTATTTTATATCTTATTTTCTTGTGAAAAACCTTATAATATTTCTTAAGGTCTATATATAAATAAGAGGTAGTACAGTTATTCTAAGTTTTCAACTAGAAATTCGTAAAATTTTGATTTGGTAAAATCCAAATTTCAAAGCATTTAAAAAAAAAATTTAATCCATAAATAAATTCAACACCCTTGAATACCCGCATGGCATTCAAACTACTTAGTTAATGTATGTGATTCCAAAGTTTTCTTAAAGATTTTCAATAGGGCTAATAAAATATGGTCGAAAAAGTTTGAAAACTTAGAATATTTAGACTACACATATAATTACCAATATTATTTGTTATCTATAAGGGAGAACATCCTTTCACATTAATATTATACTCTCATTTTGTAATCTTACAAACAATATTAATTATTAATATTATTGGTTAGTATTTTGTATCTTATTTTATTTGTTAGTATTTTCTATCTTATTTTCTTGTGAAAACCCTTATAATTTTTTTTTAGGTCTATATATAAATAATATAAGAAGTAGTATATTTATTCTAAGTTTTCAGCTTTACGGTGAGTTTGACTAGAATTTATGAAATTTTGATTTGGTAAAATTCAAATTTCGAAGCATTTAAATTTTGTTTTTAATCCATAAATAGATTCAACACCCTTGAATACCCCATGGCATTCAAATTAAGCAAGTTTCTTAGTTAATATATGCGATTCTAATTTTTCTTAAAAATTTCCAATCAGACTTAGTTAATATATGCGATTCTAAAGTTTTCTTAAAGATTTCCAAAAGGACTAACAAAATATGCTAGGAAAAAAGGTTGAAAACTTAGAATATTTAGACTACACATAAATAATGGTTTCATAATTCAATGGTCAAATATAACTCTATACTTAGTTGGCATTCATGTTGTCCTAAATGTTGTAGACATAACTTACTCTACACTCTAGTGTGAACCCTCCTTTGACATAACATAGATAGAAGAACCCACTTTAAGATTATACAAACACCAAAAGAACATAGTAATTAAAAACAGATCTAATTTTAAAATTTTTATGTGTAATATAATAAGAAAATATTCACAAATCAAGGGTTACATGTTGCAAAAGTTTTTAGGTATGAAATATGACTAAGTAATTAATAATGAGAATGATAATGGTCATTAAGACTCACTAAATATTACTATAATCAAATAGTAACTTAATGCATAATTAAATTGTTTTATAGTTATGACTATAACCACTTCAAAATAATAAACATAAATTAAAAACACAACATCTTTTGTCTAAATCTTCTCACTATAATTAGTCATACAAAAAGTCTACTTATTATTTATTGCATTTTTATTTAATTATATTTTTTCCATAAAAAAATCAAATTTTAATTACTAATATTAATATACTAAACATTATTTAAATTTTTTTCCTTGTAATAAAATTATGAATAAAATGTTAATTTCGTTTCAAAATTATACTTTTTACACTAAATTTTTAATTTAATCTTCTAAAAATATAAATATTATAAAATTATAAAAATAAAAAATATGTTATTGAAATAAATTTTATAAAAAATA
Organism: Pseudotsuga menziesii; assembly: GCA_001517045.1. Lineage (NCBI taxonomy): Eukaryota > Viridiplantae > Streptophyta > Pinopsida > Pinales > Pinaceae > Pseudotsuga > Pseudotsuga menziesii. The sequence continues at coordinate 53,489 of LPNX010080020.1, forward strand.
TAAATATTAAGTACCTATAAAAAAATATAAATCATAATTCAAAAAGCTACAAAAATTCAAAAATATTTATTAGAAATACAAATTTATCAATACACAATCTAAATTACAAAAATAATATGTAAATAAATATAATCTCCTTTAACAAATCTTACCATTTCCACTCATAAATCACCCTTTGTAAATCCCAAAGAGGACTCGAGAAAGACTAATTTATAGAAATTTTATTTTATAACAATAAAAATATTATTATTAAGCCAAGTTTTTTACAAGTGTATTATACCAACCATGAAAACCATACATTGAAACTATGTTAGCGAAGGACCAAAGCCTTAAGTCTCTAAGACCATAATAAGCCGGTGTCATGTGAATAGTAAGTGTAGTAGTGACCCCATCACTATCATAAAGTCCACAATAATAACAATATAAATGAGTGTAAAGCCACTAGGATAGATCTGCAAAGGTGAGCGCGAGTGACTAAAACCGTCGACATTGTCCGTTAAGCTTTTTAAGCAAGTGTTATGTCGCCAAGTGCGGACACGCAAAGGGGATAGAAATGTATTAGTTCGTCAGAACTATGTAAGCCCGATGTGACAAGTAGAAACCGTTACCTCTTAGGTGGTTACAAGGGAAACTAGTCCCGCCACTCCACCCCTTTGTCCAATGACAAAGTTAGGTCAGAATGATGTATACCACAGTAATCAATGCTATAATCAATGAAGTACATAATCGGATATCTAATTTACATATCAATGCATAACCATAGAACAACATAGTAATCAAGATTATGACAACGTAATTAAATACAGTAATAATCACATCTCAAAATATGGAAGCAAGATGGAAGAACGACTTACGACGATACAACAGTATAAATAAATTACGACACATTTTGCAGTTCAAATAATGTCCAGCATAGGTAGTTTTAACTAGCCTAATAAAATTTTTTTTCAATTTTTGGGGACATTACACTATTCCTGTTAACCCCTTCATATTTTCTTTCACCTATCATCTTACTAATGTGATATAATTTACATATCCATAGAATCATTTTCTTCGTATTTTCCATTAATGGCCATGTTAAATCACACCTTCCTCGCACTTCATCTGGAGTGAAGGTAGACTTCATAGCTTTTATGGGTGGATCCAAATCCTACCTAGCCATCAACCTTGAACTTAGGAATTAAATATGCATGGATCTAAGCACAAGGGGAGTACAAAGTGGAATCCAGAACTTACCCACATCACACGCACTATGTGTGTGGACATGTTATTTACCATGATGATAAGGCTTGGTTAACGCATTGGAAACTATACTTCTCAAAAAACCTATGTGTCACTTTTCCATCGTATTTGTATGTGGAGTGTTTGATGGATTTTATTAAGGCTCTCATACTATTCAGATGTGGAGGTTTCACATAAACATATTGTTTTTATTTCTCATAGCATAGATTCCCTAAAACGATAATTCTGATCAAGGGATTGGTTGAGAACAAGATTGTTCACATATTAGAAGAAATTATGCGAGGTCCATGATGGCCAAATTGGGATCCATATCCACATTTGAGTTGATTGATATTAGGATGTGAAAGGAAAAGTTCTGGTGAAAAGCTAGCACCTTTTGTTGGGTACTTAGGAATGTGGTTCCCAATTTCATGTCCTTGGGAAGAGTCTTGATTCACAGATGGTTGATCACTAAATTTTGAATCTCCCAGGATCATGAGAGATTCTATCCCATGTTGTTGATGTAAGCAAATACCTTGTAGGAGATCGTAGGATTCCACTTGGTTATTTATTATACTACCTAGTCTTTATGAAAAAATGAACTTTGATATTTTCTCTTGGGTAGAATATCACCCCATCCTCGCCTTGCACCCCCGTCAAGGAATAATACTACTATGGTGGTCATTTTTAATTATTTTAATCATCATAATATGCAACAAACTAATTTGAGTCATCTCATGGAGACAATCATTGCATTGATAGTGTGGTGTATAATATGTACAAAATGAAGGATCAAAGAACCATTTGAATGTGCATTTCTCAATTGCGAGTAAGATATGAGATAAAACACTAAAATTCACATATTTGAAATCAATGTTTAGATCCATAAAATTTTAATTGACATTTAAGAGAATCAAGAATCACAATTATGGAATTGAAATTCTCACGTTTGGAATTAAAAACTTCATTTATGAGATAAGAAGTCATGCCTTTTTCATCAAAAATCACAAATTTTGAATTGAAAAACACACTTTTTAATCGAAAATCATGCTTTTTTAATTAAAAGCCACACTTTTTTAATTGAAAATCACACTTGTTGAATTTTTAAAAAAACACCTTTTGAATAAATAAATAAATGCACTTTTCAAATAAAAAGTTACACTTTTTGAATCCATAATAGCATTTTTGGGGTTCCAAATGATCCTAAAATCGTTCTTTTGGAATTTGAAATCACACTTTTCACACGCATTTTTGCACTTTTTCAACCTGATTTTGCAGTGATAAAGGTTGTTTTTAGGTGTTTGAAGCATGATTGTGCACCTTTTTAGTCGAGACTCTCCTTACTATGTCTAGATTTAATGAAATGGGAATTCTAATTCAAGTACAAATTATTTATACTTATTTTTGTATTCCATGAAGGCATCTAGCATTCTTAGTAGGGTGATATGAGATGGCATATTCTCAATAAGTACTTACATTATGGCATATGAAATAACTCCTACTTGTTGTATGGTTTTCACATGAGTTGTAAGTGATATTTCATTTTGTTTAAACTTTCAATATGTGCTTTGTGGTGATTTAGTAAGATTTTGTTTCTTGTTTAAATAGGATTTATATAAAAATATATTGAAGAGTTATGAGCTTGATTAGGAGCATTTGTATGGATCTTTAGTATTTCAAGGGTCTTTTGTATAATTAGATCCAGGACATGGGAATACCATGTATATTTGATAGTGGGGGTTTTACCTCATAGATTGATTGTCTACAACCCTAGGTCCTTTTGTGTTGTTAGTGCTCTAGTGCTTCATTATTACAGTTTTGGAAAAAATAGTGTTATTAAATTCCTTGAAATATGGAAATTATCTTACAATAAAACCAAAGAATGTATTATAAAGTAAATAAATAGGCAACATGTTACTATAATTCCATGGTATTTCTCTTTCAATGTTATAAAGAGTTTAATATCTCATTAGAGGACTTGGTTGATACATTATATTTGATTGTTTATAATGTGTAATAGATGTCCCTCTAAGGATCTTTGATTAGTTTTTAAAGTCTTATATTTTAGTTTTGCTTTCCATATATTTTTACTTGAACACATGTTTCCTTTCCATGGTTATGCTGACTATTTTATTTCTACATCTGTATGAAATTTAAGGGTATTGATTTCAGAAGAGTTCAAAGGTGAAAGACATTCCCACCATTCTTCATTAATAAATATTCCTTGGTCGTAATTCCTACATTGATATTCTTGAACCACGTTTATCTAAGTTTTTGTAGCATGGGATAGTTGGGTATATGCTTTTATTAAAATTATTAAAGTATCATTAAATTTATTAAACATATAAGGATAATTAAACTTAAATATACTAGAATTACCATATTATGAGTTGTATACATATCCGTGTATTAGTATTGTTTTTTGACGTGAACACTTAAGCTAGGTGAATGCTCATTTCTTAATGTACATTTAATGAAAATAAAACCTAGATGGAAAAATATTTCTTTGGATAAGAAAATCAAAATATCTTATTCTATCCTAAAGGGGGACTAAGAGGAAGGAATATAATGTTACCTTATTTTGAAATGGATTAAGTTGTACCACAATCCTATCATTTTGTTCTTCTTGTAGTTGTACTTTCTTTACTGACCTACTTTTGGTTAAAGAATAAGGATGTCAACTTTTATTACGGAAATTTATTGTCACATTAAAGTTTTGAAAAATTATTATATATCCAAAAAATAAACAAAATGGGGCTCCATTTTATTACAAAGTAGGCTCTTTGATATTAAATCCATGCAAATAGTTAATCCCAATATGTTTATGCTCACTTCTATTGGGGTTTTATTTCAAGTATGTTTCTACTAATTAGCACAAACATACTTGAAAATTTTAGCATTATTTTACAAGATTTTATTATTTTGTTAAATATTTGCCTAGATTCTACAAGATTTCTTAATCCCATAAAAGATTCACCAAAATATTGTATATGCATATTATATTATTGTTAAAATAGCCTTAATTCGTTTCCATCTATTATGGGGATTTGTCCATTTGTTATAGATATAAATTTAGGTGGGTTTTTCAAATTTTCGCTATGTCTATCAGTACACTTTGATATGTATGCAGCTATTTACTTCACACATCAATTTGGTGATATCTATTCTCATAACACGTAAATATTAAAAATAATCAAGTTGTGTAAATTCAATACCAAATTAATTTGAATCCATTTTTTTCATTAGAGTTCAATTGTTGGATTTTTTTTTCTCTACGAGATAGATCATGGAATTTGGTGGGACCTAAATAATGAGTACTGAAGGTGGAAAACAAAAAGAAGGTTACAAACAATTATAAAGTGTTATATTATTGGATCAATAAGAACAACAACAAAATCCTTGGAAGAAACTGTAATAAATTTGGTTCTTTGAAACCATGTTACTAATAAATAATTAATAATCCTCGAATTAAAATCAATACAACCTATCCACTCCTTCCTTTGGAATTCGTTCTACCACCCATTGAGAATACTTTAAGGATATAATTGGGTACTTAATGTATAAGAACAATATAATCACCCTTAAGCATGTGGGATTTCCTAATGTTTCTTGTAAATGCCACTAAGTGGATATTAAAAATCCAAATTTTTAACTCAACTTCTGAAGGTTGAATAATAAAGCATCTCTTAATTATAATATTGATACCATAAAAGAACAATCAAAAACTAAATTTAAACAAAAATTTGTGGTACAATGGAGAAATTTGGAATAAGGGAAATATAGTTCATGTTGTAAGGAGATCATAACCCCAAGTTAGAATATCAAAATTATGTTTCTATTATAGAAAACTTCAATAAGGAAATGAATTTTTATATTTAATTAGAACAAAATTTCATGAGCTTCATAGCATATCTTGGCTCTGTTTCGAAANTCAGTTTTTTTTTGAAACTATTTGTTACATCACTATTATTGTTATAACATATAAACTCTTGAAAATAAGGGAAATTTTTAAAATTAAGATGTCCATCATTTATTTGTAATGGTTGTATAAACCAAATATGATATGTAAACTAGTAATAATCATCTACATCATCAACAATAACAACATTGTATATTTATATAATAAATTTAAAAACTATTGGTCAATTCATATCTTTTTGGGCCTTGCATATGGTTTTAAAACCATGTATGGGGAAATGTTGTAACTTTTGTTCCTAACAAAATAAAAAATAATAAAAAATATTATTTGTGAACCTTAAATAAAAAAATGTCTTTTGGTTTGAATCAAATCAATGGATACCTAAGAAGAGCTTTGCACCTAGAGACAATTGATCCATCTCGGCACTTGATAGAGCCTAGGATTTGGATTTACGCTGGTATAAACCAAATATGATATGTAAACTAGTAATAATCATCTACATCATCAACAATAACAACATTGTATATCTATATAATAAATTTAAAAACTATTAGTCAATTTTAACATATCTTTTTGTATTGTTCATTTTTTAAATTTCATTGTGATAAAATTTGAATACTCACATGAACTAAGTGACTTGGATAATAAGATCACTAAGAAGCACATGGATATTTTGTGGATCCCTATTACTTAAGGCTATTATCTTTGTGACGCTAACAATTATATAATTACCAATATTATTTGTTATCTACAAGGGAGAACATTTTTTCACATTAATATTATACTCTCATTTTGTATTCTTACAAACAATATTAATTATTAATAGTATTCCTTAGTAATTTGTATCTTAATTTCTTTGTTAGTATTTTATATCTTATTTTCTTGTGAAAAAACTTATAATTTTTCTTAAGGTCAATATATAAATAAGAAGTAATATATTTATTCTAAGTTTTCAACTAGAATTCATAAAATTTTGATTTGGTAAAATCCAAATTCCTAAGCATTTAAATTTTGTTTTTAATCCATAAATAGATTCAACACCCTTCAATACCCACATGGCATTCAAATTACTTAGTTAAAATGTATGTGACTCTAAAGTTTTCTTAAAGATTTTCAATAGGGCTAACAAAATATGCTCCAAAAAGGTTGAAAAATTAGAATATTTATAGTGCACATATAATTACCAATATTATCTGTTATTTATAAGGGAGAACATCCTTTCACATTGATATTATACTCTCATTTTGTAATCTTACAAACAATACTAATTATTAATATTATTGGTTAGTATTGTGTATCTTATTTTATTTGCTAGTATTTTCTATCTTATTTTCTTGTGAAAAACCTTATAATTTTTCTTAAGGTTTATATATAAATAATATAATAAGTAGTACATTTATTCCAAGTTTTCAACTTTACGTGAGTTTGACTAGAATTCATAAAATTTTGATTTGGTAAAATCCAAATTTCTAAGCATTTAAATTTTGTTTTTAATCTATAAACAGATTCAACACCCTTAAATACCAGATGGCATTCAAATTATCCAAGTTTCTTAGTTAATATATGTGATTCTAAATTTTTCTTGAAGATTTCCATTTTGACTTAGTTAATATATGTGATTCTAAAGTTTTCTTAAAGATTTCCAATAAGACTAACAAAATATGCTAGGCAAAAAGGTTGAAAACTTAGAATATTTAGACTACACATAAATAATGGTTTCATAATTCAATGGTCAAGTATAACTCTATACTTAGTTGGCGTTCACGTTCTCGTAAATGTTGTAGACATAACTTACTCTACCCTCTAGTGTGAACTGTGCTTTCACATAACATAGATAGAACAACCCACTTTAATATTATACAAACAACAAAAGAACATAGTAATTAAAAACATATCTAATTTTAAATTTTTTATATGTGTAATATAATAAGAAAATATTGACAAATCAAGGGTTACATGTTGCAAAAGCTTTTATGTATGAAATATGATTAAGTAATTAATAATGAGAATGATAATGGTCATTAAGACTCACTAAATATTACTATAATTAAATAGTAAGTTAATTCATAATTAAATTGTTTGATAGTTATGACTATGACCACCTCAAAATAATAAACATAAATTAAAGACACTAAATCTTTGGTCAAATCAAATTAAAGAAATCTTCTCGCTATAATTATTTATACAAAAAGTCAACTTTTTTTTTTCTTTTTTTTGTACTGGAGGTATCGGTAACTGGGCACTTCTGGTACTTGCTTGACACGGGTCCATTCCATTCCCGTCAGCTACCACTATAACCCCAGGTGTGTCCACACAGCCGACAAGCATGGGGCATGGATAAGTTTAGGTGAGATTTGAAATTGAGACCTCCTTTACAATATTCCTTCGTTTACAGAGTGAATCTACACCCATGCGGGCTCATACAAAAAGTCTACTTATTATTTATTGCAATTTTATTTAATTATACTTTTTCCATAAAAAAAAATCGTATTTTAATTACTTATATTAATATACTAAAGATTACTTTAATTTTTTTCCTTGTAATAAAATTATGAATAAAATGTTAATTTCATTTCAAAATTATACTTTTACATTAAATTTTTAATTTAATCTTTTAAAAATATAAATATTAAAAAATTATAAAAAATAAAAAATAATATAAATATTAAGTACCTATAACAAAATATAGGTTATAATTCAAAAAGCTACACAAATTCAAAATTTTTTATTAAAAATACAAATTTATCAATACACAATCCAAAATACAAAACTAAAATGTAAATAAATATAATCTCCTTTAACAAATCTTACCATTTCTAGTGATAAATCACCCTTTCTAAATCCCAAAGAAGAGTGGAGAAGACTAATTTATAAAAAATTAATTTTATAATAATAAAATTATTATTATTGATAAAAATCAACTAATTTCATGGCAAGTTTTTGGATGAAATAAGTGTAGGGTTAATTTTTTTGTTTTGGACTATAAAAGTTTAGCTCTATCTTTATAAGTTCAAGGTGAGTTAGTTTAACCATTGTATACCTGGATGTTTTTTCAATAATAATAATAATTTATTTTTAAAATTACAGTTTTATATTTAATTATTATATAAAAAATATATATGTTATTTGGGAGACTTCTAGAAATTTAACAATTTGGATATGACAACTTTTTTTTTTTAAAGAGTGGCTTTAAGTGATTGGAATTGCATAATCTGGGTTCCTCAAAGATAATGGACGGTCTTGAATTCATTTTTGCAATAAAAAATATACTTTTAACACTGAAAATCTTATTTTGGACAACAAATATTGTTGCCCGATTTAGACCAAAATTACCTGAATAAATACAAATGATCTAGAAATTATAAAAAAAAATGGATTGATAATAAAAATCATTATTTTTTATTTTGGAAAATTCGAAACTAACCATATTTTAATAGAGATATTAATAATAAAACTAATTTAACACAATTTAAAACCATTCAAACACCCAAAATTTAAAACTTAACAACTATAAACCATATTTTAAAAAATTCAGACAATGAAAAAATCCAACGATTCCGACCCAAATAATCCAAATTAAAGCCTACAATTTTGAAATCAAATGCGAAAGTCCCCTTAAAAAAACCTATCATTGCATTAATAAAAAGTGTTATTATTTTGAAATCAAATGCGAAAGTCCCCTTAAAAAACCTATCACTGCGTTAATAAAAAGTGTTATTATTATACATTCATACCTACATGAAAACATTAATGAATGGTCCGTAGTGGTGGTAATCAGTTAGTCAAGACCGCAACCCCACCCCTCGGAATTAGACACGTGTATGCCTTGAATTGACCTAGACTCCTTCTCCGCCCCGCCTCTATATTTGCGCTATAAAACGAGCAGGCCCCTCACAGCCTCACCCAAGAAAAGTGTATTTGTGCATGGGCTTGGATGCGCGTGAGAGATCTGGTGGGAATTTGCTGCTGTAGGGCTTGTAACGAAGAGTGCTTTGCGTTGCCGTTTGAAGCTTCTGGGGCGGATATATACACACTAGATATATATACGTGTATATCTGTTAGTTATTGGTTTGTGTTACAGATTTTGGGAATATTTGAAATCGGCAGTGAGTGATACTCCTGTTTAGGATCCCTTTCTTGTCTTGTTTGACTAGCGTGGAATCCTAAGCACGATGGCTTCCGGCAAGAATTGGCTCGATGCTTCTCTTTCAAATAGTCTAACAATGGATATTCAGGAATCAGGTGGCCATGGGATCAATCAGTCAGCGTCTCGAAACAACATGATAGCGGCATCCTATTTCCCCCAACTAGTTGTTGGATACATCAACGATGAGCTCCCTTTAAACTCAACGGCGCCAAAATTGGAGACAGTAAACGCAAGCGCGTTGAGGCAGAATGCAGGGCCACTGAGGCATAATGCAAGGCCACTGTCCTTTATGGAACTGCTCGATAAACCCAACACTTCAGGTATGCACCCTATTTCTTTTGTTTTAACTCATTTTACCTCTTCGTTACATTTAGATTTTGTCTTGAGCTGCTCGCTATATTGTAAGTTCATATTGTCACCAATACAGAATACTGCGTTAGGAACATAGACGGTTTTGGGTTTTCCTTTGATCTTCTATAATCTCTTTAGACTTTGCACTGGTTCTATAGGTTCTAGAATGCTTGATCATGGCCATAGCCCCTCGTCTCCGAAAAGTTCGTTAGACTACGCAATCACGCCATTCGAATCAGCCGCGCCTATTAGGACGAGGGCACCGAATCATTCAGTGGGCCACCGGACATCAATCTATCGTGGAGTTACGAGGTACATACTATATGCAGAAATGATAGTAATCCCCCATTTTTTATAACAGGGATGGGGATTCCCATGGTGTTTTTTTTTGGGGGGGGGGTTAATGTGGGCTGTGAATTATTATCAAACCTACCATGGTTAATTGTTTACTGATTATAGATGACAATAGGTTAAGAGAACTAGTTTTGAACTGTTTTTTTAATTAATTAAGAGGTGGTGATTATCAAATCTCAGCTGAGCTTATTTAGTAAGAG
>LPNX010080111.1:0-42330 GCA_001517045.1 Pseudotsuga menziesii
ATTTAAAAATGTTTTAATAAAAAAATATTTTAAATACTAAAGTAATAGTTAAAAAAGTTATGATTTGGATCAATTTTCTTAATATTAAAAATATTAAATTTATTTTTAAATAAAAATTAAAAATAAACTTTAAATAAAAACTAGATTCCATCTTGTGTCAACTTGACTTTTTCACTAGACAAGTCGGCCCTAATAAACTGTCTAGGGTGACTTCACCTAGGAATACTAAAAAATAAAAACAATATTTTATTTATTAGGGTAATAAAAACCCTAAATGATGAACAAATGCAATAGTAACACCCTTCACCTAGGAATACTCAAAAATAAAAACAATATTTTATTTATTAGGGTACTAAAAACCCTAAATGATGAACAAATACAATCATAACACCCTCTGGGAGGAATAATAATATCTCTCTTGGGAACAACTCAAAAGGTAAAAAATATGTATGAGAATGTATTGAATCTATTTTTTAAACAAAATCTTAAAAGACTTGCATCAATCGAAAAGACATGTAGCTTTCTTATTAAAAAAAAATACTTTAATATTATATAGACCTGCATCAATCCAAAAGACACGTAGCTTTCTTATTAAAAAAAAATACTTTAATATTATATACTTTATTGATCAGTGTGTACATTTAACAAATATAAATGGGATTATTTGTTTTAAGTTTTTTATACAAAAGTCAATGGATTATTGTTAATTTTTACTAAGAGTAGACATGTTTAGTGTTTTCGTAACTAAATGAACGATGTGCTTATTTTACTTAATTAAATTGGTTTTGCCGTGTAAAGTTTTACTTTCCACTGTATGGAATGCAAACTTCACAAAACTAATTGTCACATTTTATTTTCATATCGAAGTTCTGCATTCTGTTTTCTGCATTGCAGAATAAGGAAATTGGAAAATAGATAAGTATGTCCATCAATTTAACAGAAACCTGAAAGAGATTTAATAACTTATCAACTCAAATTACTATTGATCAATTAAAATTTGATTAACAATAAGTATTCAGAACATTCAAGATTAACTTATCTAAAATGTTAATTGAAAAACTAAGATTGATTATAGTATTTGCTATAGAATCATTTGCAGAAATAGATAAAAGTTGTAATTAAATAAATTCATTTTAAAACAGATGCAGAGATCATAAGTATAGAAAAACCAAAACTGTAGATCAGTACTTATAAATATGCAAAGGAGAATCAATATTTATCAAATAAACTTGACTAAGTAAACATAAAGAGAATCAAGAATACCATAGCTATATTAATAAAGGTCTACAAGAAATTACAAACTCTGGATTAAACAGAGTATCTTCAATCCTTTGTGTTGATTTCTCCCTCCATAAATTCCCCCCTAGTCTATGAGAAATCTATCCTTTAAATAATTATTACAAAAGAATGAATCCCCATGAAGCTGGTATCATAAAATCCATATAGAACTGATGACCAAGAAAATCTTGCCACCTCATCCATATCTCTAACAATTCATCTATGTTTGGGTAATTGGCATATTCAAACCTAAGTTGCACATCACACCTAAATTTCTCCATTTTATTTTTGGCTAACTTATGCCAAAGGCAGATGAAAGTGTGGATCTTGCCTTGCATAGTAAGTGGCTTCCTTATTAACCGATCCACATCTCGAATGATGATATGATCAAGTCCTCTAATCTTTTCCTTAGCTTCTTCACATCTACATTCCACCTGCTCAATCATTAACTTTAGAGGACAAGCGTTCTCAATCAACTCCATGGTAGGGAAGTGTAGTATCTCCATGATGCTATCAACTGTTACCATATTCTCCCACAAATTGTCTGTGCTTTCTGGATGGACTCTTCAATCATCTCATTCAAATCAAGCCAAGCACGCAGAACAATTCTGACCTTCTTCAATTGAAAACTACTGAGGGTAGTGATACCTTCTAGCTTGTCTTTCATATACCTTTGTCAATCTAAAATATCATCATAAGCTTTGGAGGCCTGTTGTCTCTTGGTTGTCTATTCCTCCAAGGTGACAAACATTTTTTCAAAAACAACATAAGTCTCAAAAATGTCATCCAAGGTTCTAAACATTTCAATTATTAAGTCATGATGCTCCTGATTGACCTGGATAGCCAAATCTTGAAACTCCTGCTACGAGAACCGAAAGAATGCAGAGGAATATTCACTCGTAGTTGCATATTCACATTGTTTTACCGCCAAGGCTATCATTTCGGTATTAGTGGCATTTGTAGTTTTTTCATTCTGCAATTCATTGTGGAGAGAGGCATTCTTGAGCTGCAACTCTCTAAACTTGTCTTCAGATGCTTTCTCCATATTTTCCACATGAGTTTTTTGCTCTCTCTTGACCTCAGCTAGTTCTTCCTCCAACCTCTTCATTTCTTCTTTCCTTTTGTCAAACTCCTTGTTCAGTGTGAGAGTTGCACCAAGGTTGGCACCTTTGAAAGCACCCAAAACTATGGCTGAATCCATTGCATCAATATGAGGGTCACTAGACTATTGAGTTTAGATTATTTGATTGGTGACAGGTGCAAACAAATCACCATGATTCCTACTTCTCTTCTTTCCTCTCCTTACCACTGCCTTGGACGACCTGCTATAAAAGTAATCTCAAAGAGGAACTACATTGTCATCATCAAACTCATCCAATGACTCAGTAAACGAAGAAGTTCCAGTCACTGTTGAAACCAGTGAGGATTTCTGAGTAATAGTGGGAGGTGGCATAGGCATGGTAATGTGGGAAGTAGGGAAGGGAGAGGAGAGGCTCTAATCATTTGTGGGTTCAGATATTGGAGAAAGGCTCTGAGTAGAGGCTCCAAATAGTGGAATACCAATTTTAATGGCCAAGAGTGATGGTGAAGGTAATATAACCCGCTCAGGAATAATAGAAGATGACAAAACAAATGAGGGTAAGTGCAGAGGGATAGTGAAAGATTGGGTTCCAGCAATAGTGGATGGAGGAATGGGATGTTGATCTGGGTTGATTGGTATCGAAACAGGTGGTGAGATCGAAGAGTGATAGAACTGGGATAATGAGGATGATGGGATCACCGCATCACAAAAGGTGGAAAGAGTGTGGATGGATGAGAGGAGGGGCACTACAGTTGATGAAATAGGAGCAGAAGTAGTTTCCGAGATCTTGGGATGTGGAATGGAATCTTCCACTCCATTATCACTAAACAAATCTGCAAATGTCTGTAAAGGCTGAGTCACTTCCTCGACGACAGGTGTAGATGAATGCATTTCTTCTTCAGCATCAGAGTCAATAAAATCAATGGTGGGTATCTAAGAAATAGTCACCTGAATCCTTTGCTTTTGAAATGGCTTAATATCAACTGCTACTTGTTCATCACTTACCTGGGTAACTGCAGTAGTCGGCTGAATGTCAGAAATAGGCTTGACAGTTGCAGTTGCTTGATTATCCAATACATAAGTTATCTATTCCAACTTCTGCTTTGATTGCTGAGAAGAATGCATCAGAACCTTTAGTTGCTGAGAAACTGTCACCTGTGGAAGATTTTCCATAGGATCTTTGCCCTTATTCCCATCTATATAAGTCACTACTGATAAAAAATTTATTTGTTGGGCTTCCCATTAGAGGAAATTTCAACTCAAAATGGGCCTCCTAAAAAAAATTAATAAAATAATAGTTAAAATAATAAAATAATATTTATTAATTTTGGAGGAAGAAAAGAAAAAAACTACTTTTTGTTTGTATTTTCGACATATCTCATCGTGTTTTTACTCAAATTTCGACCGGGAGAGCTTGTTGGATGCAGAATTAAATTCCACATCCAATGAGTACCCACTTGGCATACTTTTGACGGACCTCGCTACCCCAAAAACAAGAAATACCTGAAAAATGTGATGATGAAATACCTGAAAAAACGTGATGATGATGTCATCATCACATTTTTTTCAGGTAATTCTTGTTTTTCGGGTAGTGGGCTCCATCAAAAGTATGCCGAGTGGGTACTCGTTGGATGCAAAATTTAATTCTGCATCCAACGAGCTCTCCCGATCGAAATTTGAGTAAAAACATGGGGAGATATGTCGAAAATACAAACAAAAAAATAGTTTTTTTTTATGATACCTGTCCCCAAATTTATATTAAAAAAGTGTTTAAGACCTATACGGTATTTCAAATTTAAATCAATTTCATTGGCTAAAACACGATGACATGGAATTTGAGTTAAAGTTGAAAGGCCCATTTTGAGTTGAAATTTTCTCTAATGTTCTCTTCCCTGTCCTTCTTCACCTTTTCAAGTAGATCATGTTCCATAGCTCTGTAGCTCAGAATCCTAGCTTTAAATTCCTACTGTTGTTGTAAAATGTGGCTCTGTTCCTCTTTGCTCTTAGCCCTTTCCAAGACCTCAGAAAATGTATTCACCTCTTAGTAAATTGAGTCGTCAGAGATTTCTTCATGAACATACCCACCTCTGAGATGGTTCTTCTTGTAATGAGCATTAAGAAACCCGTTAGGGTCATGTCTCCTTTTAAGAGCAAAGCCAAGCTTCAAAGAGGTTATTTGATCACCTAACACTGTATCCCAAGTTGAATTTGGGACAACCAGTGATCCAAGACTCAGAGGAAATTTAGGCCAGCCTTTCCTCTTAGGAGCAACAAGTTTCTTGTAGACACCATCAGTGACGGTCTGGAAAGAGAACTCTTCAAGAACCAACCTGTTAGGAACTATCTTGGGCAACATATGAACAGTATTTCCACCCCAAAATCTAATATATGAAAAAGACTCGCTGACATACCAGTCACCCATTGTGGCAACGAGAGATGTGGCTTCAGCTAAAAAGGCAGGAGCTTCCACTTTGAATATCTTGAAATAAATGGTTCGCATGAAGTGTTCACATATTTCATAGAACAAAGCCATATAGTTGTTATCCCATAATTTCGAATAGTAAATTGGTACAAGAGGGGCTAGTAAGGTCCAGTTCCATCCCAAGTGGGGATATTGGAACTCTGTGCAGAATACATCAATGATAAAAGCCAAAAAGAAGAAATTGGTCTTCTATGAGGCAGTAGCCTTTTGATTATCTTGGATAGGCATTTTAAGCTCCAATGGAAAGATAGAAGCCCATGGGAAAGATTCACTAGTAGTTAGGATGTGATGGGCCACCACAACCCATTCAGCTTTAAAAACAGAGCAATTGGGAAGACCATAAAGCCTGCATAACATGGCTGCTAGTAAAGAAAAAGGTTCCCTAAACTAGGTGACAGGGGTACAGGTCGTCGGCCCTCAACGAGAACTTATTAGGTTCATTCATCCAGGATTTTAGCATTTCATTAAAATTATAGCTAGTTTTTTTGAGGATTAGGCAAACTCTGTGTTGAGGGGTTGTATAGCTGGTTTAAGAGTATAAGCTCTAGTAAACACCTCAAGATGAAAAGTGGCCAACTATGACCCTGCGTTCTCATTAAAGGACTGGTCTTTAGGTTTTGCGTTGTCCACAATCCATTTAAGTGGGTCAGTGTAAGGGAGGATAGAGGGTCTAGAAGCGATGGCATGTAGACCAGATTCCCTAATTTTCTGATAAGTCGACTGGTTGTTTTGAATGTCTGAGAGGTCATCATTATAAAAAATTGAGTAGATTCTGGACCAGTCAATTTGGTAAATTTCAGTGAATCTACCACTAGTGTCTGAGAAAAAGCCAAAGTTCGGGTCTTTTGTCAACATGTCTTTGTGGGTGCTCCTGCAGCGAGTGGTTCGAGCCATTATTGAAATTGAAAAAATCTATTTAAACGCATAAGCAAGAAATCAAGACTAATTCAAACAAAGCGGCAGTAAACAATTAAACAAAGAAATGAGTAAGAAACCGACCTAAAATCAACCGAGGCTGTAAAAACGTTCTTTGGTAAAAAATCGCATTGAAAACCCACACAGCGAATTATTTCGTAACAGTAAAAAAGGTAAAGAAAATATAAAGCACGTGCTTATATATAGATTATATATAGATTTTTCGCGAGTTGAATTAAGACCGTGGGATCATGATAAATAAACGGTCGAGATTAAATCTTGCGGAATACAGGATCAAAACGCGAGATTTAAATTATATTCACCATCCCACAACCCGCATTCCGCAATTACAGAATGTGAGATTACAAAATACCGAAATTTTATTTAACCCTTTCCGCAATCCGCATTCCTGCAAATTGCGCGTTGCGGGTTGGGAAAACACACAACAAAAATCTTAAATCAAACTACTTCCCGCAATGCGCAATTTCCGGGTTGCGGGATGACAAACTACACTCATAAAAAAGCTTCCGCTATCGCAATCTGCATTACGGGTTGCGGGACCAAAAACTTTGCAAACATAAAATCAAATTTCCGCAATCCACATTGCGGGTTGCAGGTTGCGGAAAGATGTATTTTTTGGGGAAAAGTTTGTTCTTTCCGCAGTTCACCAAAACATACGAAACATGCATAAAATTTCAAAAGCGTTAACAAGGTGAAAATTTGGCAAAGACATAGAAACCATGATAAATAGCATAACAAATTTATAAAATTTATGGCTATGTGCTAGAGGACACAAATTTTAATGGAAACAAACTATTTCAAATTAATTTAATATTGATGTTTATAAACTATTAAATCTATTTACTATTTTGATTGTTTTTTATTATTTACAAATTTAATAAGACGAGGATTATATATATATATAATTCTTTATTATTAAATAAATATATTTATAAAATAAAATCATTAAATTTAAAATTAATAAAAGTATTAGTAAGAAATAATTTGTTATTTTTGTAATATTAAAAAAAATGTTTATAAAAATTATTTTCTTACAAAATGTTTTGCCAAATATTTATTATAATAAAGATGAGTTATCATATTTTATAAGAAAACCAATTTGTTCTTTATTTTTTAAAATTAGATAAATTAAATTAAAATTAATAATCGTTATCTTTATGTTAATTCTAAATTAATTCATTAAAATTTGAAAAAGAAGATTAGTTTCATATTACAACTATTTAAAAATATATGATAAAAATAAAATCAATAAAGAATTAATACATTATTTTTTTTTAAAGAAAACTAAGTTGTTCTTTATCTTTTTAAAATTAAATATATCAAATTAAAATCAATAATCGTTATCTTTATGTCAATTCTAAATTTTATTTAACCCTAAAAGTATCTTTATGTTAATTCTAAATTTTATTTAACCCTTTTTGCAATCCACAATCCCACAAATTGCAGGTTGAGAGTTGCAAAAAGAGGCATTTTTGGGGGAAAAGTTAGTTCTTTCTGAAGCTCACCAAAACATAAGAAACATGCATAAAATTTCAAAAATAATTTCCCACTCAATAAGACTTGAATCTTGGCTTCCAACACGGCTTTGAAGCTATTGTTGAATGTCGAAAAAGTGTGTCTAGACATACACGGTCTTCAGGTGATCCATCTGGTGCACATGTATATAAAGTTTATATAGTTTAATAAAAATTTATTAATTGTCATGCAATCTATTCACTATAAACAATTAACATAAAATATTTATTCTGTTTTGAGCAGGAAATCAATGATCCCCTTAATGTTGATGATGTACACCAACCAGTATACGATCATGCTTTGATTCCTTGTAATGAATTTATTAATATGCTATTGTTTTATATAGATAATTGCAGATTGTGAACATTTATTGTACTTCTCCATATTTCAACTATAGAGCATGTAGATGGTCACACTGTACAAGTTGATCCTAGACAGGATAATGACAAACATGATGTGTCCATGCCAGGTAAGAAAACACTTTTGTAATGTTTTTTTAAATGAAATACTTGTAATTATAAAAACAAAAATAAATTAATGCAACGTTTTCACATTATTGCAACAATTCCGAGCCCCTTGCCGCAAGATCCACGTGGTGAGAAATCTACTAAGGGTACTTCAGGACAATTTGATGAAGCTCCAAGAACTGACCAATAAATTCCAGAATATGCGCTTCTTGCTCATTTTGTAAAGAGAATAAAAGTAAAAAATAAGTGACCGAAGAAATTTTAAGTAATTCGCTTTTATAATACAATGTCGTTCATGATTTTTTCTGCTATTTAATGAATGAATGCTTTAATAAATGGTTTTATTGGCTATTGACTGAATGAATGTTTTTTTCATCTATTGAATGAATGAATGGTTTAATGAATGTTTATTTTCAGCCATGGAATGAATGAATTTGCACTAGATTTTTATTTGTAAGTAGATGCATTGGGTTTGGGGAATTGAAAGTGATGTGAGGGGGGAGGGGCCATAAGAGCTTCCACCTTCATGTGGTTGGTCCTGTTTAGTAGAGAATATTAAATTATTCTTGAAATAGAGAGGAGATCAATGAATGGTAAAGAATTATACATTAAAAACAGTTATTTCTATAATTGTAGTGTTTAAATTTTACTATTACTATTTGACTCATACATTGGAACTTGTTATAGATAGCCTTGGGAAACATTTTCATATTTTAGTTGCAAAATTGGCATTTTGATGTGATCGATGGCTTTATATACATAATGTTGTGGTTCTCCATGTTTCCTTAGGTGATCTCTTATTACCAATTATTTTACTTGAATACTATTGTAATTTACATTGTTAAATTAAAAATGTTCATCAACCGTAAAATATTCATTATTATTGTTATTTTTATTCATTGAGACAAACTACTCAAATTGTATTTTTTTTAGCTTCATTTTGTTATTTTCATAAACGTGCAAATATTTATTTGATGGGTCCTAACATGAAATTATTGCAACAAGAAAATAATTGTAGTATGTTGGAAGATGATTTAAAAGGTAAAGCAAAAGAAGACAGTGCCAAGCTCCACAAATCAATGTAAGTTGTACCAAAAAATTATAATTAGTATCAGCAACATAGCTTTGTTGCATGTGCATTTTGCAAAAGTACTCAGGGAAAATCTGATTGATCTTGCCTTCCTCACATTTTATTCATCAATCAAAACTCAAAGAATCTAGTTTCTAAGTTCACAAGGATATAGGCCCCATTCATTTGTGATTTAATCCTTAGCACTCTTCTTTAGTGATTTCATGTGTCAGTTCAACTTCCAACAAATTGGGAAGAAAAACATTGGGCTGTCAATAATGGAAAAGGATCCATGAGCCAATGGATCCACAAGCCAAAGGAAAACCTCTTGTGGCTGCCATTATTGCCCTGTTGTTTCCCTTATTTCTATATTTTCTTATACTTGATCAAGAAAAGGTCAATATCATATGCCATGATTCACCTTCGACTCTCAATTTCCCTTTAGAAAGTATTTAGAGTCTTCGGATCAATTGTGTGACCTTAAGTAGTAAATATTTTATAAGCTTTCTCATCTCTACTATTGTCCTCCAATATATATATATACATGAAAATGGTAAATCTGGTACTTCTACATTGCTTATTATATTACAGAGGTTGGAAGTAGACAACAACCCAAAGTATATCATATTTAAGACACCCTTGGAAAATGTTCTATAAGTGTGGTGAAGAAGTCGCTCTCGAATTGAGATGGTGGTATAAATTCATAAATGATTTAATCTCATCCATAGGTATATCTAAAACCACAACTTCATAATAATGAACTTGCTTATAAGTAGAGTTTACTTCCTACTTATTCCCTTCAATGAAATTGAAGAAAATTCTTTGTGGAGATGCAAAGAAACTTATATTTATTCAATCATTTAAACTTGCATCCTCCTTCAACTAACCAAAGTCCACCACCTAGTCCACACAAGGAAAATACTCCAACTAAACGATTTCTATCAAAATTTTGTCCATAATTGATCCTCACAATAACCAACATAGTGCACATATCCAAATTTTGAACATATGCACTTTAGTGACATAGGATTTCAATTTACAATCTTGACTTATCCCATGTTTTGCAGATACATGTCACCATTTGCCATATTTTCTAGCAATTATAAACCTTTTATGTCAACCTTACTTTCCTTCATTAGCCATCTATCACGATTAACATTGATTTGTTCCCTAAAATGAACTGAATCTAAGACAAGATTCACCTCGTGCCTTAATGTCCCAACACCAAAATAATAATAACATGTCAATCGGCTAAACAAGAGGGTATTACAGGTTCGCAGCGCTAGTTTCATAGCTCACTAATCCAAAGGTCTATCCATCTCTATATAGATCTCTCCTTAAGTCAAAGATGTCCTCTTATGAGTAAAAGCTGGAATTTCACCCACATCGTCAAGGGAATCTTGAAAATAATCCATTATCTCATTTTCCTTGTCCATTCGTTAATAGACCCAATCACATAGAAACATTGACAACAGGTTTGAGGATGCTTGAGTGGGCCTAATGTGAAGAGCATGTGTTTCCTCCTAGGTGGTCATAAGTTGGAATCTAGTGGGGGTTAGGGCATGCACACTTCCATAGATTAAGGAATCCTTAGCTTTCCCTTTGATGAGCCTTTTAACCCCAAACTCTACTTCATCTAACGTAAAAACCTCTTCCTTTGTAATAAGGGTTTTGAATGTTTTCAACTTTGGTGTTGAATTCTCTATATTCACATGTAAAGGAAATATCATGAAAATGTGATTTTACCTCTACAATCTTATTCATAATAGGTTTTAGGTCATAATTTCTAATATTATGATTATGGTTTACCCACTCTATCACAAGATTTGATTCACCTAAAACTTGTAAATGGTTAATCCTTTGTCATGTGTTGTATTTAGAAGTATCCATATAGTGTAGATTTATATACCTTGTTGTCAGTCCCATTCCCAGCAACATGTCGTAGAGAAAAATAATATGAGGTATCAATAAAAATTATCACTCCAACCCCACATAACCTTGGTACCCCCTAACATGCCCCATTAAAAAATCATTAGGGATTCTCTTTGTCTAAGCTTAGAATTTGTAGAATATTTGGTTTTTTGTCTTTAGTGGCTTCTTATTTCCTTCATAAGTGATTTTGATCTTGTGTGCTACTTGCAAAATTTTCATATACATATCTTAAAATATCATAAGATTCCTAGACATATATATACCATATATAAACACACAAGGTAGGGCCCTATGGACATTCACAACTTTGTTTGTAATCTATTCCAGTAGAATTTATTCTAAATTCCCATTTTCCCATCTCACCTTAATGCCCAAAGATTTGGTAACCCCTTGTTAAACAAGACCTGAAAAGGAACAATATACAAACAAAGTCTAGGTCTTCTTCCTTTCGAGCACTGAGAAATTGAGATTAACGTTTCTCCTAAGAATTGGAAATTCAATATTTGTATGAACTAGGGAAAAACTAAGAAACCATGGGTTGTGTTAGCTTTGACCTAGTTAGGGCAAAGAAATATGCCAAGTCCCAAGACAAGATAAACCCTTCAAAAGGGATGATTCACTTACAAGACTATACTATTTTGCATAAAACCCTCGGTTACTCTTAACTTGGATGCCTCTGGCAGTGTAAGGAAAAATACTCAGAGATATTGCCACAATTGAGAAAGAAAAGAGAAGAGATTAACATCCTAAGAATATTTTCACCTTAGACAAACTTTGAAGGATAGTAAAGGAACCTCATGCATCAACTTTACCCTTGAAAAAACCTAGAACTTTCCATGAAAGGAGGTGCACACCACTTGATTAACCCATTACACAAGAAGAAAGAGAAAAAGTATCTTATTTGATCCCATGATCTTGATTACAAATGAGGATTTTCCTTATTTATACTTGAAAAGGATAACTTAACCCTCCTTTAAGTCGACCTACCTAATTTGTCTTCAAAATTATTTTTAATGATTAGGGTTTGTAACCCACAATTCAGGGACTAAACCTCATAAAACATAAAATAATGATAAAATAAGATGAAATGCTTCAACTTGATGATGAGTTGAGCTTGAAGGAGGACGTCATGCCCCATTTAACCCCAACAATTGTATTTTTCCATAATCATTTTGTCTTGTTCCAAATAAAACATAAATTTCTATTCTAACAAGCTACCATGTTGTGTGAAATTTCACATCACATGAGATCTTGTCACCAAGAAGGGAAGAGTTCCAGGTAATGAATGCAGAGAGAAGCTGATAACACAAGTTTGAGGCCCATTCCCATGCCTACTTAGCAAAAGGGTATAAATGTATCAGAGTCTCTTCCCGATGAAAGAAAAGGAACTTACGTTGAATCACTACTAGATACTGAAGGCATTGGCCAAGAGGAAAGCTTCCCAAAATAAAGGAGCAAGCAAATAAGGTTTTCTTGGTACAATATAGGTCTAGTTTGGAGAAGTGGTTTTTACATTCTGAACTTCCTTAGTTCTATATTTCCAAAAGAATGAGTCTTTGTAATGAATGATAAATCTTATATGTATTGTCAATTGACTCCTGAATAATTGATTGAATGAACACAACCATTACTAATTATCAAAGTGTTTAAGTTTAAATGATCATATATTATAGTTTATTGTTCTAAATTGGAAATTATAGCTAATTCAAAATACATACATACATACATACTTAGAGCATGACTACTCTTTTTCAAAAGAGGTTAGATTAACAAGTTGTTACCATTCATAGAAATCTCATCTTTGAGGTGAATTCCCATAAAATTTGGAGTATCACATAAGTCCTCTTGTCTTCCATATAAAAGTGGAGAAACCTAGTGCGTATTATACATACCATGCTAACTTGTTGAAATTGAGGTGGGGTGAGATTTTGGAAACATATTAAATAAATGAGACGAGTTGTGCTAACATCTGAAATGACCTCAACAACATTCACATTCGCATGAAACAGCGCATCTACATCTACTAGCTTTATCACATAATATTCAAGCATAAACTTTATTAAAATATATTATTGTTTTACATTTTATTAAGATGGGGTAGTAAACCTTTAAAAGTGCAATTAATAACATATTAATCTATAGTCGTAATTTCATTGATGAGAAGTGGAATAAGAATCGTGTTATCTGCTTAAACATGTACTACTTGAAATAAGAAAAACCGAGTTCTTTTTTTGATTTTATATCTTTAATGTTTTCTTTGAGAAAATTGGTTTCATGAGAAAATTTGACAATCTGTCCTTGTGTTTGATAGTAGTAAATGTTGCTTATTTATTCTTAATCCTTTGTCTAATTAGCAGGTGCAGATGGAGGTGCGACGACTTCTCTTGTTCAAGTGCCAATAGAGGTCTAGAAAAATGATTATTACATAATTTTGATCATGTTAAGAATTCATTATCCACGTTGAATATAGTTTATTTGGTGTTGTCCTTTCAATTAAACTTAATTAAATAATGCATGTTGTCAAGCAAAGGATGCAAACAGGGCAGTTTGCCAATGCTCTTGATGCTGTGCGTTGTATTCTTTCAAAGGAAGGTGTTAGATGTCTATATGTGGTATTACATATTTATTTCACATTTTATCTATTTATATTTGCTATATGTTGTTGCTCTTTCGTTAAAGGTTTTATTTGGATTTCATTTAGTTTGAACTTTAGATTTTAGTTTCCCATTTTGACATGTTGGCATATATATTGTCATAAAATATTGGCTTGTACAATTTGTTCCGTTGTTAATAATTTGAAAGTGATGATGAAAAACATAAAGTAGGTTGTATCTCCAGTTTAATTTATATTTCCTACTTCAAATAAGATTGAAAAAGAAGGGTTTAGTAAATATTTTAAAATTTCGACTTAACCTCTTCTACTGTTCAGGGGTATGGGTAATTTCTATTACGTGATTTTCCTTTTTGATGCAATCCAGTTCTGTATATATGAGAAACTTAGGATAGGCTACAAGCTAGTGGTGAGCATTCTTTCCATTTTTTTCTTCTGGAATTGTACTTCTCTTCATCCATATTGGTTACTATAACATGTAACAAGATAATGTGTTGTTTATGTATTCCTTGTTTACAAGGAAGAGAAATAAATTGCATTATATTAAGCTTTCTAACTATTGTGCTTTGTTGTAAGTTCCAACCTTTATAGGTATGGTTATTAGTGTAACATAAGATTTCTCATTTATAGCAATCTTATTGCTCATGTTAATCTTGAGAGCCGATGAAATAGTTGCAACATGAGGCTGACTGTATTCATACTTCATAGGCCTTGAAAGTTAGTTTTGTGAAGTTTACTTTCCTGCATGGCCTACTATTTCCAATCTAAAAAAACAAAAAAACTTAATATGGTTATTAAAATGGGCAATGCTATTACACCATCTTTCTATTTTGCAAACTAACTCCATGAAAATGCCATATCTTTTTTTTTAAATAGCATAATGATATATGTACTAGATATAAATTGATATTACACAGTGTGTGATCCTACAACTTCAATCCACCAAATGACTAATATTCACTACAAAACCATATATACTTGGTTGGCTATTATCATTACGCATTTTTTCCGTGCCATTACTTGACCCTACTATGCTGATGATAATCCAAAAACTACTGCCAATTAGACAAAAAGTGCTAGTGATACTCTGTCAACATTGCTCCACACCTGCATTTTCTTCTTGTTCACTGGCTAAAAGTAACGGGTCCATTCCTTGGATGGGTAATCCATTCTACCGATATCATGAAGTTATAACTTATGCCTTATATCCCTTTGCTTGATTCCTCTACCCTTAACCACTAGCATTACAAATGTATATTGACACATATGATCATTTTTTAATTTTACCATTTTGGCAGAGTAGGCATGTTGTTCTTCCCAATCTTCAAAATATCATCCCCTCATCTTAACAGTATCTCTAATAATATCAAGCATAAAAATGTTAATATCCTAAAGGTCCTTTATGATGCTAGTAAGCGTGGTTCTCACATCGTAACAGAGCTCGCTTACAACCATGAACACATCCTTCTGACTCTTTATATGCCCGGGACTGCTGAACATCCCTCTACATAGGAAAACCTGAAGCTGGATACTTCCCTGTAACTTTCTTCTCATGCTAGGACAACTCTAAGTTTGGATACTCTTCATCAACAATGGTGATATTCTACGCCCACCCTCATCTTAGATACCTTCCTTGTTTCTATAACGTACTCCAAAATGAAATGCAATTAAATGGAAAAACAAACAGAAGAAAATCCAGTAACTTGGGCATGGATTTGATTAAATTTGACAGACTATTTACATTCACCCAACAAATTATATACTTAGCTCAATTCCCTAGAAATCATTAGAGGTGGTTCTCCTTAATATCTTAAGGATGCATGCAACAACTATAGTCATCTGGAAACAAAATGTTTAACACCCCTTCATATTTTAATTTAATCCAATTTGAATCAATAACCTTTTTTATGGAGCTGTTATCATTTGAAATTGTCTGTGGTTATTTTCTACAAAACCATTAAGGAAATCTTGGGTGAAACAACATAAAACTAGCCTAATGTTACATTATCTCACTTTCCCTCACTTCAAGCTAGAGCATGCTATCCTGGGGGGGTATCCCTAGAAAAAATTAGAATTAGACTTTAGTAAAAAGTGATCAATGCCTTAGTCAATTGGGTGAATGGAAGAGAAGGAAGAACACAATCTGAAAGATAGATTGGTTAAACCTCAATCTTACTAATTAAGGGAAATGCCACAATGAAACATTAACAAACATGAAATCTATTTAATTAATAAAAAAATCTATATAGAAGAGTAATTCCAATAGTCAAAAGAGGTCCTTGCATTACCAAGCCTGAAAGTATAATTCACAAGCTGATAAGTCCTCAGATGGAATTTTCAAGTTCATCAAGATCAATCTCCTATGCTGCATGCAATGCGTCCGTAGTGACAAGAGAGAAGAGAGAATAGGGGTGAGAAGACTTATGAAATACTGACAAGACCAACAGGTCCCTTTATTCTCATTCTCATATAGCTCTAATTTACTGAGCATGAGAGGTTAGGTTTAATTCCTCTAAAAAATAGAAACTTAAAAACATAATTTAACTTATATTAACTCTTTTCAAGATAATTTAGTGCACCAACTAGTTCAAGCTCAAAAAAGACCTACAATTTACACATTTGACCAATGTTTTAGATGAATCCACATCTCCATAAAATGTTCATGGTCATCTTCCACCATATTCCATATCCTTAGTTCACTTCTCTTCAATTTGATTTCCATTAGTTGTATCCAAGATACTAGCACTAAATGGTTGTACATGCAAGATATATATTCAACAATAAAATCCCTATAGATAATATAATAATTATGTTTTTCACTTTTTCAATTAAAAATCCCTATAGATAATATAATAATTATGTTTTTCAGTTTTTCAATTAAGTGACCCATCACAACCATGTCAATAATATAGTAAGAGAAATTTCCACCTTGATATGGTAGCACAAACCTTTTTATTTATTTAAGTTCTTTGCATAAAATATAATCCACATTTGCTTAATTTACACATGGTTCAATGACAACAAACACATCACCTATAGAAACACAGCTAAAAATTAATAAAATACATTTGTTCAAGTTTGAAAATGTGAATATTATGTTGAAGAGGACAAATAAAAACACCATTAATCTCTATCAATCCCAATAATCAACTCATGCATGACTTCCCTAATGACATTATAATCTCAATAAATATCTAATAAAACCATAGTATTTTTAGCGTGCATATTTTTCCATGTCAGAAATGGATGTGGCCCCTTGGGATTTAGAGGAACATGTTTCCATTGTTTTCACATTGATCAAGTGCAACTCCATATACATCAACAAAAAATACATAAAATTATTCTTATGCTCTTGTCTTAATTCCAAAGATGTCACCCATGTCTTTTCTTTGAACAATATGTAAATTCCTTGTGCCAGGTATAGTTTCACAATACCAAGGCATGGATCTATTCATATCACCAAGACTAGCATTCCAAAAGAACCTACATCATGAAGGTCAAGTTTAATTTTTCTAATAAGCATGTGTTTCAAAGTATATTGAAAAATAAACCTACATCATGAATATCAAGTTCAAATTTTCTATTAGCCATGTGTTTCAAACTATCTTGAAAGTTTGAGCTTCATTTTTCACATCATAGTCTCTTACATATGCACCACCATTTCCTATTCATAACCTTCATGGACGAAATACAATTTGCACCCATAAACTACTTTAACAAATGATTTGAATCTCACTACATCATGACTTAGTTGGTACCTCATAATGCTCATTTCACACAAGCACTTGGACCATTTTGTGCACTCTTTCCATGCACCGTCTTAAATAATATCCATGTCAAAATTTTGTCTCTTTATGAAGTTGACTCCACTAGTAAAAAGAGAATGTCAACACGCAATGTGTCATGCTCATGATGATACTCCTTCATCACATTGTGTGATTATGGAGTACTATCTATGCCATAAATACTCACCTATGCATTCAACAACAGTATTTGAACCTATGCATTCCAACATTCCAATGGTATGAGTGGGTTGTCTAGATGGTCATCTCCTCTCAATTTGTCATTTCTCTGTAATATACTCAACAACCAAAATTAAACCATTGAAATTAGTCATTGGAAATGAGTTGCTAGTACAAATGGATTACTAATGGTTTGCAGGTCACATTGTATCTAAATCATTCACTAGTTTTTACATTTTAGATCTAGAGTCAAATTATATTGAGTACATGAATATTTCAATTATTTCCATCAATGATATCACAACACCTTCTCTAAGCAATTTCTTCTTCACCCAAACATCCAACAATCCATGTTTGGATTGATTCTTTTCTTAATAGCGTGAGCCACACCATTCAATCCTCATGTGTAATTCACATCTTTAATGGGAGCCGGGCAATGTTCCTCTGCATATGATATATATAACTAAAAAACATACAACACAATCTCCATAATGATTTTTCCATTAATCTATTCAAATAATGTAAGGATCCTAAAATGGCTTGTATGTTTTTGTTTGTAATGAAATTTGAGGTATTTCTCTCAAAAAATGATAAAAAGACCCTAGGATATACTAAATCGATTATGGATTATCTAGATAGATGTTCATATAAAAAATACATTCAACTTCTAAAATTCATGTTTACTTCTAAAATCAAAGTCTCCAAGATTTTGTAGTTGCATGTATTGAGGGATTTTCTCATACTTTGAATGCCTTCGGCCTCTCATACTGCATAAGGGAAGAGAGTTATTGCTATATGGATCCTTAATTCCTTTCACCGTTTGATACCATGTCAAAAAATATATAAAGTTGGAATTGTTTGATCCATCGATCCTCTCACAATAGCAAAACATAGTCACCATACTTTTGTGTCTGCATATTGGTTCATTGTTTGCATTTCCTTTTCCCAGTAAAATAGGGACCTAAAAAAGAAGTTGTGCCTCTACTTGGAATACCCTTAGTACAATCAAGATCTCTAAACACTAGTAGTATTTCTTTCGGTATTAGGTAGACCCAAAAAAAGATTATTTTACAAATATTTTTGAATTCCTACTTACCTTTCACTCAATTTGAAAGCATTTTTATTACTTAAGGGCATTGGAGTTGAGAGGATTTAGTCCTTATATATTTTTCAATTAATTAGTACTTTTCACTCAATATGAAGGCAATTTTATTGCTTAAGGGAACTGGAGTTGAGAGGAATTAGTCCTTCTATAGTCTTGCGGAGAAAATGTGCCAATAATTTTTTTATAAGGTTTTCGACATTTTCGGAGTGGCATTTTTCGCCGGATATCCATCCAATCCGACGAATGTGACACATACCAATGCATTAGTCGTCAGTTATTCGATTGGAAGGAAGGAAGATTCGTCGTATTTACAAGATTTAACTAGTGAAATAGGTCTTCAGCTATCCATCAAATCCAACGACTATGCTAAAATAATGACACCTTAAGTTCGTCGGTGATCCGACATGTATTAAGGAGATTTGTTGTATTCCATAGTGGAGTGAGTCATCGCATATTTGACAAAGATGAAGGAAAGGTCGCCAATTTTCTAATGGATCTAGAGTGCCATTTGACATTGGGTTTCGATAACAAGGTGTTAGAATTCCAATGAGTGTATTTCACTGTCAGAATTGATGTGAAATTTCACCGAGGTTTTAAAAAAAATAAAATTATCGAATTGTTGACATCAATATGTCAAGAATCAGACATTTAGGCTGTCGGAATTTGTGGTCAAATTCACTTGTGTGGGATCTGTGAATTATCCCCCATATGAATGTTAGGTACAACTGAGAGATACATAGCAGTAAAGGATTCTTTTGAGGAAACCATGTGGTTGGATGCTCCTAAATAAATCAAATAGGCCTTTGACTGAGCAGAGCCTGCTTTCAAAGCATGGCACCTCTCATATTCTTCAGTCTTTTCTCCAACTTCAGACATATGATCTGCACCTTGTGGAAGGGAAAAATTGTTTTGTTCAAGGCGTTTTGTCAACTAGTCAATGGAATTCTTCAAACACTGATTCTCTAGATGAAATACTCTTATACAATAGGGACATTTAGCCTTCTCAAATTTCTTCTTTTCCTTGGAACCCGAGGCTCCACCGAAAGATTTTTGATTCTCCTTTGGATTGCAATCAATGTATTTGGTCTCCTTCCCATTTGGATTCTCTCTTTCTAATGCATTGCTAGACTCCCCAGATAACAGTGATAGATTCTTGGAGATTTGAATCACTCCCATTTGAAACAATTTGTCTTTCTCCTGGATCAAATACTCTACAAAATCATCTAGAGAAGGCATCTTCCAATTTGGACTCGAAACTCTTCTGGAATGGAAAGTAGAGACAAAGACTGAGAATTCTGAGCCAAGCTTGCTCAAAATTGATAGCACAAGCTTCTCATCTTTCCTTTTTATCCTACATTGTTTACATTGTAGTACTATATCTTTGTGGAAATTAATCCCAAGTTGTATATCAATTACACTCACAAAATTACTAATCAAGCATGCAAAATTCTACAAAAAGGAGACTAGATATGGAGCATAACACAATCCTCTATTGGATAAGTGTTCATCAACTAAAATCATAAAGTAATAGGATTTAAAAATATATAATTACATCAGAGATTCAAAAGCATAAGGATGCTATTCAAATTGGACAAAAAGAAGGATTACTAAACTAATGAAAATCCCCCATAGTTGTATAAATCACTTTCCTAATATGTCAATATGATCACGAATTGGATGAGTGAGATGTACAAACTGATAAGTGATTGAAAGAGATCATATCCATGTTTTTTTATGGAAAAAATAAAGGAGTATGAGTAGGGAAAAAAACAAGATAGTTACTCCAATACTAGCTTTTCCCTTTTGCCTTGAAACTGCTAAAAGCAAGGAAACTTTCAGAAAAACAAGAACTGTACTTTTTCTATTCTAGAATTACTACAGAGTTGTTAGAATCTTTTCCAGGATGTTTCTAAAGCACTCCTTAAGCTAGTTTTAGTATTTGTTGACTTCTAGGTGCAAGTGGATGCCAACTAGCATAGTAAGGAATCTAGGAATAGGACAAATTTGACAAATTAATGTCTCCTATGTGTAACTATGGGTTGGATTATTCTAATACCCCACCTTAAGCCCGAATTTATGTAAATTATAAAAAAAAATATCAAATTGTAGGTCCCAACAACAAGGCTTAGTCACCCTTTACATACTACTTGTCCATACAACCAAGGATAGAGGCAAAAACCCAAGCGGAAAATCCTCCCTTAAACATGGACCTAAACAAAATTTTGGAAATATTGTTATCAAACATTTTTCACCACATGATCAAAAATACCCAACAGTGATTTGAGATTACTAAAGGTATTCTCAGAAAACACCTTGGTGAAGATGTCTGCTACTTGCTCCGAAAATGCGTAGTAGAGTAGAGCAATCGTACCATCATGCACAAGATCTCTGATATAGTGAATATGGATCTCAATTTGTTTGGTTCATTTTCTTTGAACTGAATCATTAGATATTCAAATTCACAATATATGACAGTGGAAGTCTCTGATTCGATCCCACACTCTCCAAGTATTCCCTGCAACCACAAACATTGAGTAGCTGCATTCACAATTCCTCTATAATCCGCCTCTGTAGATGAGAGTGCAATGGCACTCTGCTTCTTACTTGACTAACTTATTGGTCCATCTACAAGCATGAACATAAATCCTTAAGTGGACTTTCAATTTGTGCTATCACCTGCCCAATCACTGTCAGTAAATCCAACTAGCTCTAAGTGAGATTTTGCTGCATAGAAAATCCCATGAGTTCTTGTCCCTTGAACAAAGTTTAGGATTCTCTTGGATTCCCTCCAATGGATTTCATGAGTCTAATCCATGTGTATATAAGCCACACTAACTTCATAAGATATGTCAGGTCAATTATGAGTTAGATAAAACAAACACCCAATGAACTTCTTATATAGGGTATTATTTACCAATGGAGAAGAACCTGCTTATTCAAGCTTAACCTGAGAGAGGAATGGAGTATTTCTTGGATTGCAATCCTTCATGCTGAAATTGTTGAGAAGATTTGAAGCATAGTTGGACTGATGAAATTCGATCCCATGTGATTCTTGAGAAATTTTGAGTCCCAATAATTGACTCAACAATCCCAAATCTATCATGGAAAAGGCATGGTCCAGAGCAACCTTCAAGGAGGAAATATATTTCTTTGAACTTCCTGTTATCAATAGGTCATCCAAATAAAAAATAATGATCATTAAAGAACCACGTATCAGTTTCAAATAGACATTTGGATCAGAATTGCATCGAACAAAGTTCCGTGACAACAAAAATCCATCAATCTTGGCATACCAAGTCCTGGGGGCTTACTATAGCCCATACAATGATTTCTTTAACCCACACACCGAAGATGGATTAGACACAAAAACTTCAGTTTGTTGCATATAAATATCTTCTTTCATATCTCCATGTATAAAGGCGCACTTCACATCCATGTGATGCACCTCCCATTTCCTTGAAGCTGCAATGGCCAAAGCTATCCTTATGGAGTCCATCTTTTCCACTGGTGAAAATGTATCATTTTAATAAATATATTGAAATTGTGAGTATCCCTTAGATACCAATATTTACTTATATTTCAAAGGTGAAACATCAACAACAAATTTGGTTTTATAAACCCACTTACACTTTACTAGCTTTCTCTCTAGGGGAAGATTGACTAGTTCCCATGTGTCATTCTTCTGGAGGGAGTTGTATTCTTCATTCATGGATGTTTTCCATCTTGGATCATATGATGCATATTAATATGTCTGAGGGTCTGATTCAACCATCAAATATCACTTCTAAGCAAAGAATTGATCTTTCACAGAAAGGGCAATCTCAAATTGAGGTCTAGTCCTCCTAGTGTCACTAGGATTCCCAACTGGTTCCCCAGTTGCATGAATGGTACTTGATACACAGTTTGGTCTTGTAGGACTGTTAGGATATGCAACTAAATCATCATTATCAGAAATATTAGAATCAATAAATTCATTAGCCTCTTCACTTACATTCAGTGGTTATGGTGATGAAGAGGATTCTCCATTTTTTGTTGCTACTAAAATCTCTTATTCAAACTGAACACTCCTTTCAATGAAATATATTTGAGTGCTCAATTTGATCAGATTTTACCCTTTGGAATATTTATAATACCCAACAAATATGAACTCTTGACTTTGGGGTTGCAAAGCCTTCCTCTTTTCAGTTGGAATTCTAGCCCAAGCCTTTGAGCCAAAAATCCTGAAATGGGTCACATCTGGCTTGTTCCCATAAAAATATTTGAAAGGAGTTATTCCATAAAGTTTCTTGTGAGGCACCATATTCTGAATATAGGATACAAAGTTTAATGCTTTAGCCCAAAACTTTGGTGGAAAACTTTTAGACTCCATCATAAAAGTTGCCATCTCCTTGACTGATCTATTCTTCCTCTCAGTAACACCATTTTGCTAAGGTATATAGGGAATATAATATTGCATATGGATACCTACATATTCACAATAATGGATGAAATCAGACTTGACATACTCACCACCATTTTCATATATGAGGATCTTGAGTTTCCTCCCATACTGGTTCTCAACCAAGGCTCGAAAGACCTTGAAGAGGTCAACAACTTCAGACTTGTGTTTTAGGAAGTAAACCCAACAGTACCTAGAAAAGTCATATATGAAAGTTAGGACATTTTTGGCTTGAATCATGGAAATATGAGGGAATAGACCAGTCATGTCACTGTGGATTAACTCAAGGGGTGCATATGTTCTCTCTTGACTAACTCTCTCATACTTGTGCTCTAAGTGTTTTCCTAGGATGCAACCTTGGCAGACTCCTTTAGAAAAATTTATCTTTCATAACCCTATGACCACGTCTTTGTGACTCAAATTTGAAAGATAATTGTAGTTAAGATGGCAAAAATCTCTCATGTCAAATATTACTTGCTTTGTTAGCATTAGTGAGAAGAACAAAGGGGCTTGAGAAAGGTAGGAAATGGGAAAAGTTGTATACCTTCGAACTGTGATACACAACACCTTTTGCTATGACTATGCCATTTGAAATCTCTGAGATTTCAACTACATTGGGAGAGAAGACAAACTTCTTAGGAAACCTAGTGTGGGTCATCGGATACACTGACAAGAGGTTAGCAACAAGACTTGGGACATAAAACACATCATTGAAAGAACCATGGTCAAGATCAATCCTACCATTCTCCATACTATCGGTAATAGAGTCATATCCCCCCCCCAAAAAAATTGACCTTTCGAATCATCAAGAGACAAGAAAGTATCCCTTATCGAAACCATGTGCCTTGAAGCTCTAGAATCAATCATGAAAGTGGGTGATCTCAAAGTGTTGGCAAACAAGGAACGAACTTTCTCCTTGTCATCTGAATTTGATCCTCCTTCCCTCTTCTTTGTGCAATCAGGAAGGGAGATGTTGTTCTTCTCCGGGAATTGATTCAACAAGTCAATTTTCTTCTTCATATAAGAGCTCTCAGGATGATAGCCCTTACTAAAGTATGCACACTTTCTCATTTCACCTTTTCTCTTCTTCTTTTGAAAGTTCTTCTTGGAGCCTAAGGTCTCCTCTTGAGACTTGGACTTGTCTCTCTTTTTTTTAGGTGGCTTCTTGGTTTTCTTCTTTCCTTTGGAATCCACCCTCGAATCTCCAACAACCAAAGCATGGTATTTGGAAGGTTTGATGGTTCCCATCATTACCAATTTATCTTTCTCCTAGGTAAGGGATTCCATGAACTCAACAAGCTTAGGCATCTTCCAGGATCGTGTTGTCAATTTGGTGGCATTGAAGGTCGAAAAAAACATAGAGTAGTCAGGACCAAGCTTCGAAAGTATGCTCAAGACTAGTTGGTCATCCTTCTTATCGATTCCACACTATTTTAACTACAAAAAAAAGGCGTTAAACTTGGAAAAGTAGAGTTGCAAGGATTCGAATCTACTGGGACTCAATGAGATCACCACATTCTTGAGTTCATGTCCCGTCATTTCATTTTTCTTTCCAAATATAGTCTCAAGATTCTCCCAAACCTCATTTGGTGATGTCAACCCATCAATATGGAAGAGGAGGTCTCTTAAAATGCTCACAACAGACCATAGGCCTCATCCCTCCTGTTGTGCCATTTAATTTTCTCTGCAGCTCTGCATTGGGCTCAGCCTCAGTTTCCATGGTAACCCTGTAGAGTCCTTTACTCTTCAACAAAATCTCCATCTCAGCCTTCCATTTGAAAAATTTGAATGGAGTCAAGATGATCCTTTGAGATTGGTCCAATATATCTCAACAATTGTACCCTTCAACTAGCAGAATGCGCTCTCAGTCAGTGATGTCAAACCTGCAATAGCAATTTGGAAGGAGAGAAATCGATCTATCAAGGCTTTGATACCATGTGAAAATTAATCCCAAGATGTAGATCAATTACACTCACAAAATTACTAGTCAAGCATGCAAAATTCTACAAAAGGGAGTCTGAATATGGAGCATAACACAATCCTCTATTGAATAAGTGTACATCAACCAACCTCATAAAGCAATAGGCTTTCTATA
Organism: Pseudotsuga menziesii; assembly: GCA_001517045.1. Classification (NCBI taxonomy): domain Eukaryota; kingdom Viridiplantae; phylum Streptophyta; class Pinopsida; order Pinales; family Pinaceae; genus Pseudotsuga; species Pseudotsuga menziesii. The sequence continues at coordinate 24,972 of LPNX010080111.1, forward strand.
TATATAATTACATAAGATATTTGAAATCATAAGGATGCTATTCGAATTGGACAAAAGGTAGGCTTACTAAACTAATCAAAATCCCCCATAGGTGCATAAATCACTTTCCTATTATGTCAATATGCTCACAAATTGGATGAGTGAGATGTACCAGTTGATAAGTGATGGAAAGAGATCATATCCATGCTTTTGGATGGAGAAAATAAAGGAGGATGAGTTGGGAAAAAAACAAGACAGTTACTCCAAGACTAGCTTTTCCCTTTTGCCTTAAAACTGCTAAAAGAAAGGAAACTTTCAGAAAAAGCAGAACTGTTCTTTTGCTATTATGGAATTACTGCAGAGTTGTCAGAATATTTTCCAGAATTACTTCTAGGTGCAAGTGGATGCCAACTAGCATAGTAAGGAATCTAGGAATATGACAAAATTGACAAACTAATGTCTCCCACGTGTAACTATGGGTTTGATTATTCTAGCACAATTTGTATTTTGAAAATAATTGTTGAATAGTCTCGAAATTATTGGGATGTAGTGCAACGAGTTCATTCCCTAGAATATTCCCTCAAAGCTCATCTTGTTTTCCAAACAAATATTTGAGCTTTTCCCAAGATTCCTTCAAAGATATGAGTCCCTCAAGGTGAAACAGAATATTCCTAGAGATATGGATGCACATGAAGCCGAAGGTTTCATCTAGTCGGTTCAAAAACTTGGATTTCTCAACATACTGCTAGGGCTCATATTCTCTTCCCATTGTCATCCTATACCGTCCCTTGTTGCGCAAGGCCATCTGCATGTGTGCCCTCCAATCAAATCTAATTTAAATGTGTAAGGCTTTTGGGTGTATGTGCAGAAGAATTCTCGATTTTGGTGTATGTTGATCAGCCAATTCTGTGAAAAGCTATGTATGTACTTGCAAAATATCACTGCAAAAGAAATCAATTCGCAGTCATATGTTAGTTCAAACCCTCCACCTTGACATGTGCACATTTCCATAGTTTGTCACACCTACAATGTCTTTTCTCGACATAATCTAGAGTTATCAAGGCAATGATTACATGAATTGTGTGGAAACTCAGCTGCTTCTAGTGCACAATGGAGGTTTATAAGGTTTGATGCTAGCCTGAACAAGGCTCTGATACCATGTTAAATTTGTGAACCATTGATCTACATGAAAATATGAAAGCTGTATGAAGGGAATTATGCAGTGGAATAATCAAAGAGAATGTACATTTAACAGGAAATTCATGCCACAAATTTCAGATAAATCAAACAAGAATTGCTCATATAATCACAACATTAATCTTCATTTAATGTGACTCCCCATTCGGGGCTCAACATTCTTTCTTCTTTCTTTATTCTTTTTTAGATCACCGCCTTCTTTCCCAACACTAACTTCTTCCTCCCTTAACCACTTCGTCCGCCTCCCATTCTTGATACAAACTCCTCTTAAGTGGGAACTTAACCCCTCTTTGAAAAATGATTTCTCCGTCACTTTGCTTATACTCTAACAACTTCTATTAATTAACATCTTAACTAAACACATTTAAGATCTTATATATATAAACATATATTTGTTACACGTGACCTGGTACAAGTAATAAATGTGTGGGTCTACTCGGATTATTAACGACCTCTATGTTTTAGGTTAAAGAATTATACATATGTGTTAGAGATGGTATGGTACCATAACCATATTATGTCATTTGATATTTTATATTAACTTAACTATAAATCATTGCTTTAATATATTTAACTATCAATAAATCTATTCATAGAAACAAACTATCAATAAATCTATTCATAGAAACAAAATTGAGGTAAAGAGGATGTTATATTTAATTTGAAAGGATTTAGAAACAAAATTGAGGTAGAAAGGATATTATATTTAATTTTGAAAGGATTTGAAAAAATAAAAATTTGATTTAATAAATAGACAAATTCAACATTCTAGAAAAATTTATTTAATTTTTTAAATAATTTTAATAAATTAAATTATACGAAAATAAACTCAACAAAATAAATCATAACTTTTCTCAAGTTTTTTTAATTTATTAATTTATTATATATTTAAATAATATATATATATATATATATATATATATCAATTTTATTTAATTTACTAATTTATTATATATTTAAATAAAAAATTAATATATATTATTTTTAAACTATATTCAATATTTGATTAGAAATGTTTTCACAAAGCAAGACTATTCAAAAAGGTTTCTGGTCCTTTATTCCTTATTTTCTCTAAGATTTTGCCCCTTACTCATGTACTGCTAATCAAAATCAAAATCAAAATTTTATTTAAAGTTATACTTTTGCTTCATTTGAACCAACTACCTCTTACAAAGCTTACATAAACTGCCTGCTGGGATATATATATATATATATACTAAGAAAAATGCAATCTAAACAAACTTATTTAAGAAAACCCAAAAGTAATAATTTTTCAAGCATTAAAATTATTGCATGGAGAGTAACAAGGTGATTTTAGCCTAGCCAAAGTAGTAAAAAATTACATTTTAACCATACATACATACATATTCACTAAAACTTTGATATTTAAGTTAAAATTAAATAAAACATGAAAACAAATCTTGTGGAGAGAACTCAAATGTTAGCTATAAAAACGATGCAAGATTTTGTAATAAAAAATAAAGACGCTATGGTCTCTCAACTCATATTTTATTTTTTATTTATTAATAGTTTCAAATTATAAAATTGTACTAGAATAGATTAACCTCACAGAATAAGTGTATATCAACATTTTTCTATAAATTTTTCTGTTATGTATAGCTTTGATGATGGGAAGAAATGATTATAATCTTTTTCATCTAAATTTAATTTTTGTAAATGATATAAAGCTAAAAGCAATATTTAAAAAAATAAAAAAATAATTAATACTAAAGCAATATGATGTCTTAAGATTACAAAATAAGTGTATATTAATTTAAAAAAAAACCATTCTTTTCTATAAATAAAGTTGAAATAAAAAATCACATCATCTTCTAAAGTTGACAATAACACAAATCATAAAGGATAAATTTCACAGCTAATAACTATAAAGGATATGCCTACATACAACTTGTTTATAAAGGAAATATCCCTGGCAAGAAAATGTAAGGAAGAATGGATTGGGCCATCCTTAACAAATATGTACTTTCTGTTCATCCAAAGGATTAACAGCTAATGGTTGACTTCGCAATTGGTCCATTGGATGGACAAAATGTACATATTTTTTAAGCTCAAGCAATGGATTAGAATATAAAAATAATAATTAAAAAAATACCAACAAGTTCCAAAACCAGGTGCCGTTGGCAACCTATCATGGTCTGTAAATTCACCGTTTGGCATCACAAAACATCTTAACGGAAATAAAAAAAGAAAATAAAGACCTTGTAATGCATGCCCTCTGTATTCAATAATTCGGCTGATCTGGGCAAACTTTCCCACTCAAGGTGCTGAAAGCTGGCTGCGTATAGTTGGATCCATTAATGAGAAAAAAATCTGTACCAATTCTGTATGCGGCTTCCGTGAGATGTATTCCATCCCAATTGGTGTATGTTGCTGGATTCGAACATGCTACCACTCCTGCTGATCCACACTGTCTAAGGGGGTTGAAGTTGTAAGTGCCTCCACCTCCACAGCAACACTGATATATATTTCTAAAACCTGCTCCAGCCATGCATCACATCATCTTAGGTTCTTTAAATATATATATATTAATACATAAGAAGTATTTTACAATATTAATACATACCACATGCAGAAGGGTTTTTGAGTATTTCAAGAGCAATACTATAGTAATCTCCATACACCAGAGTGACTTGTGGATATTGAATCCTTAACTGTTCTAGAGTCTCCTGTAACAATACGTTGTGGTTTTGGGAGAGTTTATTGTACGATATGAGGCACGTATTCTCATCATAACCTTCTGTGATTATAGAAGGTACAGCAGTAAGAATTGAGGGTGAACATCCCAGTGATGGGATTCCTTGAACAAATATGTATTGGGCTCCGTTTTCTATCAATGTCTGCCAAAATCCATTACATTATAAATATTTAAATAAGATAAAACAACTCTTTAAATTAAAAAAGACTGTTAGTTTTTCTTAACAAAGTATATAAGAAGCTAGAATTGTTATTCATAACATAAACAATTTCATGATCTGAGTTTATTGAAATATGAGCCAATGCATCATAAGACTTATACCAGACATGAAATTTCTTACTGGTAAAAGAAATATTAGGATATATTGATCAGATTTAACTACCTTTAAAGCGTTATAAATCTTAGATATGATGAGAGGGGTGAAGGATTCAATCTCTTCCAATAGCTTCCTCGTAAAAGTGGAATTTAAGTAGTCATCGGCACCCATTTCACCCATAAAAGACAAGGCTCTCGAGAAATGATCATTGCATGCTGTTAATAAAATTGAACAAACTATTAGATAATACTCATATTCAAAACTAAGTAACAACGTAATTCTATATCTAGTAAATTCATTACCAGAATCCGCAGTGCTGCATGACGTTGTTAGTTTCAACTGTTGGAACCATCCAATTTGCACGTCTAACGATAAGCTTGTTAGGGTAGGGACGAATTTATGAGTTAAGAACGAAGGGTCCAAGGCAGTCGCACCAGCAACAGCAAAGTTGACTCCGTTTTGTCTCTGATTCAATGGCAATTTGCCCACTTTAAGATAAGGCTGCAAGAATGGAAACCCTAGTGCAGTTGCTGAACAAATCCACAACATATAGGCATATCAATATACAATATATATATATAATTATAGAGAATATACATTGTATATATACAGCATGAAGGTGTTGCTCACCCAAAAAGTCTATGACGAGACGTCCATTTGAACAACGGCCGGTGGGATGGTTGAAAAAAGTTTCACCATAAGGGGAAGAGTCAATATAGCTGAAATTCAGAGGAGATGAAATCACTGCGTTTCCAGTGTCAGTCAATGAGTCCCCAAAACTATAAATTGCTGTAAAGCAAGGCGTTGCCTCCACCAACTTGACACTATTAATCGAAACCGAGACCATCAGCATGGCCATGAGGCCTAAGAACAATCTAATATGTCCCGTTTCTGCAAAAGACGAGAATATATTTGAGATAGAGTCTATTAGCGTTGAATCCTCTCTATATGCGCGCCTCTTTATGTCCTGAATGTGAATGCTGAATCCATATTTATATGCTTATGCTTATATTCAAACTAGGGTTTTAGTTATTTCGCATGTATGTTATTGTGCTCTCTAATCAAGCAGTATGTTATTGTGTTGTAATCATTGTCTATCGATTATCAATCATACTCTAAGATTGTTTGTTGGGTTTTTTTATCCTGCTAATTAGTGGAGGGTTTTCCGAGGGTATATCATGTGTTTTATGGTTTGATTTATTTATGTGTTTGGATTATTGATGAGATCTATCTGCACTGCAATTATGGATTAAAGTTTTAAAGTTCATTTTTCTTCATATTTTCTCAAACACTAGCATTGTATTAGAGTAAGGGCATGCAAGAGATTAGTTTTGTGGAAACACTCTAAGCCTCTGTAGATCTTGAAGCATTGATCAAGAGCTTGAAGAAATGGCATCAATATATGTCTCACCGGAAGATAGAGTCGAAGGAACATCCAACTTCAACACATGGAAGGAAAGGATGATCAATATTCTTGAATAGCATGATCTTGATTCTGTTGTGACCTTTGTGATCGAAGAACCTACTACAAATGTAGGAAGAACAAATTACAATAAGAATCAAGCAAAGGAAAAGAGGATTATATATGACTATGTGAATGACAATCTCATGTCGGTGATCACACCATTGAAGACAACAAAGGATTGTTTCAACACACTCACGAATCTTTATGAGAAGAAGGCCCCTACTCAAAAGAGGGCTTTGAAGAACAAGTTGTGCAACATAAAGATGGAGATAGATGAGACTGTAGCCTCCCTATTCACAAATATTTCACAGGTGAAGGATCAACTTGCAAGCATCGGTTTGGAGATGGATGAGGATGATCTTCTTCAAACTGCCATCGATGGGATCCCCGCCTCATGGGAGACCTTTCTTGCTGTGGTAAATGGAAGAGAATAGCATCCCAACTTCGAAATATTTTGGCATGATTGCATCCAAGAAGAAGAGTACATCTAGAACAAGATGGTGAGCACTAAGGAGGAGAATCTTTCCCCCACAGCAAGAACCAAGAAAGGGAGAAAACCTTTTTCTCCCAAGAAGACTTTTCATGCAAAGAAGAAAGAGATCCATAAAGGTTTTGATTGAAATCTAAACTATTATGTTTTTATTGTAAAAAGGTAGGTAACTTCATACGGGATCTCCATGCGATAAAAATAAAAGAAGGAAGAATTCATGCTTCCACCACCGTAAAAGAAACCTCCAAAGATGCACCTGAAGAGAAATATACTAGAAGGGAGTATTATTTTATCTCTTCTTTATCTAGATCTATCATCATAGGAGAATATACATGGATTATCGACAATGGTGCTTCCAAGCACATGTCAGGGTACAAGGGCGCACTCTCCAACCTAAAGGAGAAAAAGTTCTCATGCATGGTGGAATAGAAAGACAATTCTGCATACTTAATCCAAGGAGTTGGATCCACATCCTTTCAGCTAAATTCAAGAGACACACTACATATGGAGGACATTTTGTATGTCCCTGGATTGATGAAGAACCTACTCTTTGTTTTTGTCCTTGAAGCTTAAGGATTCCATGTGATCTTCATGGACAATCAAGCATACTTGTGGTCGAAGAACCAATACCTTGATATTGCTATTGTTTTTGGAGTTTGAGAAGGAGGAATTTACAAGGTCCCATGAAAGCTTATTTCAGCCATGATACATCATACTATCAACCCATGCAATCTTTGGCATAGGAGACTCTGGCATCTCTACTTTAGAGCACTTACTGGTTTACAACGAATTTTGAAAGGTATGCCTAGTTTCAATTATGTTCATGATTCTATTTGTCAAGGCTGTGCTTTAGGAAAGAATGTTAAAAGGAAATTTGCTAGAAGCAATACTACATATAAATAAATTCTTGATTTAGTACACTCAAATGTGTGTGTACCCATATCTATCCCTTCCCTTAGTGGTCACCTCTACTTTTATTCATTGATGATTTCTTTCATAAGACCTAGATTTAGTTCAGGAAAGCCAAAAGTGAAACCTTATGTAAATTCCAAGAGTTTAAAGCCTTAGTTGAGAACCATAGTAAGCATATATGTGTTGTAAGGTCTGATGTTGGAGGAGAATTCAAATCAAATGCTTTTAATAATTATTGCAGTGATGCAGGGATATGTAGAAAACTAACAACTCCTTACAACCCACAACGGAATGGGGTTGCAGAGATAGAATATAACTTTTTGTGAGGTTGCAAAAGCCATGTTACATGATTAGGATCTTTTTTCTTATTTGTGGGTAGAAGCTACAAGTACAACAATGTACATTCAGAACAGAAGCCCGCATACATTCCTTGATGAGAAAACACCTAAAGAGGTGTTCATCGGTGAGAAACGAGACATATCACATCTTTATATTTCTGGATGTCTTGTGTATATTTTGTATATTCACATTCCAAAAGAAAAGAGAACTAAGATGGAACCTTCTAGAAAGAAGGGAACTTTTGTTGGCTATAGTGAGACCTCCAATACATTCAAAATTTATGTACTTGGTGAGAGACGTGTTGAGGTGAGTTAGGATGTGACTTTCCATGAGGAGGAAGCATTCAAGTGGTCAAAAGAAATTGAATGTGATCCAAAGACAGAGGAGACTGAGATTCCTACTTCAGAGGATCATGAGGATGATTCTTCCCCTTCTGAAGTTTAGAGGGATAATTCAATAGAACATGTAGAGTTACCTATCATTGATGACCCAGTTGAACTAAATGATGAACCTCCTACAAAGAGGAGGTCAACATGGTGTCGATATATATTAATACATGCTAATAAGCATGGAGCACCATTGGGAACTTCCATAGAGCATAAGTATCCTGATATATATTCAAGATATGTTGCATTGATGAGAAACATCAGTGACTCAGATCCTTCATCATATGAATAGGCTGCAAAGCAGTAAGTATGGAAAGATGCTATAACAAAGGATTATCATGCTATTCTTAAGAATGATGCTATAACAAAGAATGACTGGGTAGAAGTTGTTGGGAAATTCCACAGTTGAAATTGTGGGTAGAATTGCCAAAGGGAGTGAGTAGGTGCAGAAGCTAGTTGAGAACAGAGAATGCTCAGAAAGTTCTATAGGAGAGAACTTATAATACCATAGGATCAAGCTCTGGAAAATGCTTGATGTGGTATTGATGGCAAGGAGACTTTATACGAAATCTTGAATGCAGCTCACTCACTGAGCATGAGGAGAAGCTCAGTGATGCACGAGAAAGGAAGACGACCAGGTTGAAGAAAAAGTAGTTTGCGTAAGCGGTAAATCAATTTCTGAATTTTGAATTCAATTTGAAGACTAATGATTGTATTGAAAGGGCTATTTAGAATTGACTACAGACAGAGTGTGTGGTTGAATTTGATAATTAGCCACATAATAATATAGAAGAAATCCTTTGGAGGATTTGACGGGTACAAGCATGGAGTTATGGTGTATGAAAAAGAGTAATGTCAAACTACTCTTAGGTAGTTGAAGAAGCAAAATATTGCAGCGAAAGATTGCAGCAATAGCAACTAGGAGAGTTGTACTCAAGGACAATTATGTTCTTGATGGAAAAGAAGATCTTTTGAAGATAACTGTGGAAATTTCAGCCAACTGTACAAGTGAAACAGTCTGAAGGTATGGATTGATTGATATTTATATTCCGACTTTGGTTATGTGAATTATTAGTAACAAGAAGCAGATAAGTTCTTGAGGAAAATGAAGCAGTGGCATAACCTAAGAAATCCAACAGAAGTTGGATAAGAGAGGACTAGTGTATGTTCTCAAAAGTGGAGTGGATCTGCAGAAGCCAAGAAGAACAAAGGAAATGTTCAAAAGGTTCTAGTGAGAGGACCAGAGATTCCAAAAGGACAAGCTCAAGGAGGGATAACTTATTGAGGTATAGCAAACAAGTATGGAGACTTGTTGAGGAAGGCTTAGTTACAGTCCACAAGTGAACATGATGATGTTCACAAAAGAGGAGAAGGAGACAGGGATAATGACTATTCAAGGTCATTGCAGGGGTTCAAAGGAAAGCCACAACAAAAGAAAAAAGAAAGAAAGTCAAGAAGAATGGAACAGAGAGTTGCTAGAGTTAGCAAAAGACATTTTCTGCTTTGAGAAGCATACGCAAGTTGCTGAAGAAGAAAATCAGATGTATGGTTGGGTCATGAAAAGGGAGGTAAGATGGAATTGACTACAGGTGAAGCTACAACAAAATATGTTCGTTGAATTGAAGAAAGAACTCAGAGAAGTTGAATCTAAGATGGAGGTTTCATATTGTGAACTTGAACAGGGTCCTTTGCTTGGAGAGGATGATGAAGCAGAAAAAGAGAGACCAATTGAGAGTCTCATAAATTCTGTAAAGAGTACAGATAAACTTATGGAGGAGATGACTGTGAGGTCATATGAAACCAAAAGGTTGTATTTTTTTTAGACTGATGATTTGTTTGTGAGTACAGGTTTTGTTGCAGATGATAGGTAGTCTTTTGAAACTGTCTTAAAATTTTATGAAGAAAGTCTGATGAGGAAAGGTCTTAAGTATTGCAGCAAAAGAAACTCATTGATGAGTTGCTTGATGGAGGAACACAGTCAATTGAAGATGATCTGAAGATGAAGGTAGAAAAATAAATGTGTAAAGACATTTCTATATGGAAAGATCAAAATTGTATTCTGGTGAAGGAGACAGTTGAAGAGTGTATACAGCCTATGTATCAAACCATTGGAGAAATATATGATGGTGATAGATTGATGTTGTGTTCAGACCAACACAACAAGGGGATGCCAGAGGAAATATCAACAGGGACTTCAAAGTCTCATGTTTTTAAATCTAATGGTTTGTGTATGAATGCAGGTGTTGAAGAACACTTAAAGATGTGTCTATGCAGGTTGTGAATCATAGGATGGATGCTTTGAGAAAAAAAAGGAAAAATCAAAATTGGACCATTGACAGAAGAATGTGTTCACTGTTGTGAAGCGGAACATAAAATAATCTTAGAAGAATATGGTGCATAAGAGGGACTAGATAAAAGTCTCGTGAACTCTTGGGAGAGTTTAGATCAACAAGAGAATATGATGATAAGAAATTCAATGGGAGATAAAAATTTCAATATTTTTGAAATTAATGAATTGTGTATATCTGCAGGAATAACATGTAATGAACCTTGTGAGGTTGTCCCAGAGGTAAAAGAAGAAGAAGGAGAGTATCCATGTATTCTGAACATAGACCAAAGACAGAAGTTTGTTCTGGGATTGAAGGACAAGATGACATGGTCTCATGGAGATAAACAAAAGAGAACACTTGCATATTTGGATAGATGTGTTGCTGACAGAGAGGGAGGAAATTTGTCATGACACAGGAAGAGACTGTATTTTCTCGAAGGGGTGGTCAACACCTAAAGGAATTTTTTGTTGCAGAATTGGCTATTGAAGATAATGAGAAACTTTCTAATCTTAGAAAATATGATGAAGAGTTAGAAATGTTAGAAGATTGGTTGAGCAATCCAAGGATTGATAAAAATGACTTCTTAATGTTTGATGTCAGTATTGGAAAAGAGCAAATAGCAGGTAAAAGCACTGAATTATTTTATAATTTAGTGGATAGCAGCAGAGAGTAAAGGGAACAACAACAGTTCCAGGAAAAAGAAGATGCAGGTGTACCAGACAGAGGATAGATTGGATATGGAGATTGGAGAATTAAGGTTGTTGATGGTGAAGATGTCTCAAAGAAGACATAAGGAAAGAATGAATATCTACATCAACAAAGTAAATAGACAGAATAGTTACATAAGAAGATTGCAGAAGCAAAGCTAGTGGAGCATTACAACAAAAAATTTGGAGACTAGGACAACTGAAGATGACAAAGACAAAACAACATGATGAGATGGATGATAAGAACACAGTTTGGGATCTAGGTGTATTGAATATGGAAGGATATGACCTGGAGATCATATTTCTTTCTTCTTGGGGATTCTGATGCAGGATCATCCTGCTCTCCATCCAAATTCAAGTTCAAAGTCTGATTAGGCCTAGAAGGGGTCTTAAATTCTGAATTGATGGTCTTCAAACTATCACTTTGTAAATAAATCTATGTAAAATATGTGATTCTAGATGATGCTGAGTCATTTAGGTGAGTCATGTAAGTAATGCATGTCAAATTTAGTGAGTCATTGAGATAGGATTGAAAGTTACTTAAAATAGATAACAATTGATGAATTGTAGGAGATTGTTGAGTGTTTATTGGATCTGAACCAGAATTGGTTTCAGAATTCTATTTGTATATAGATATGTAATCCTATGAGGCATAGACATGGGATAGAAACAAAGATAGAGGACAGAAGGATACATAGATAGAGAGGTCAGTAAGGCCTGTAGGAGATAGAGGAAAGGCCAATTAAAGTTGTATCAAGCCTAAGGAGACTAGAACACAGGTTCTCAGATTAGTTGATATGTATCGTTGCTATGTGTTAATGTAAAAGCCTATTTCGGCTAAATATCTGTGTGTAAATTCATCTATGTTTGAATGTGTAATTTCATGAAATGGATGTTTGATTTATTCCCTGTTAATAGCTTGTAAGCCGCATGTGAAAATGGCTTCTGAGAGGGAGGAAATAGAGATCGATTGATCGAGCCTCTGATCAATCGAAGGGGAGAGTCAGATGAATAATCCACTTCGTATTTCATGAATGATTAATACATGTGCAGAGTTGTTGCAGATTCGGGGTCTGCAAAGATCGATCACTGTAAGGATCGATGAGAACTGAGATCTAAACCTGTGTAGGTTTGTACAAACGAGATCAAGCATAAGAAGATCCAACAGCTGGGAGAAGTTTCGCTGGAGAGTAGTGGAAGGAAGAACATTCCGCAAAGGAAAACAGAACAACAGTCCAGGTTCACCCCGCAGAAGATCAACGGTTCGGACAGAAGTTTGCGGGAGAATATTTGTGGGAGTCACACTTCGGAAAATGAAAAGGTGTGTCTGCAACCCACAACCCGCATGCAAAAAGACCATTGCAGGTGCGTACGTGTGAAAGGTTAGTTTTAAATTTGAAAATTGTACACCCGCAACCCGCATTCCGTAATTGCAGAAAGGAATTGCGGAAGACGCATTGCGGGAGGAGTCTTGTGGAGGCAGCATTGCGGAAGGACTTAGCCAGACAGCTAAGTTTAGAGGTTCTGCTAAACTTAGAACCTAACTATTCCTGGGGTAGCTGATTTGAATTGGTTTACTGGTTCAATTTGGTGATTTGAATCATTTATATGGTTCAGGTTGGCATCAATATTCTAGAGTTGCAATGTATGAGTTTGGGGATTATTCAGAGGATTTTTCAAAGATCAATATTCTAGGGAGACTGTGCATGTGCTTTAGAAATCTACTTTTAACCATTTTTCAACATGTATCAAATTCACAAGCAAACTTTGAAGAATACATGGTATGAGGACAATCAAATGGGCACTTTAATAATTTTTTACTAGTATTTTTTTTATTTTTAAAATGTTCATCTTTTTAATTAGGTTGATAGGTATTTTTATTTGAGAATATGGGGTGGACTATGGCCTATGCTTTTCCAGGATTGCACCATGATGAGACAAGTGTACTATCTAGATTTGATTTTATGGAAATCATTCTAAATTGAAAATAAACAATTATAATATATATATAACTGATAGCTGGTGAATGGATAACTGGTAGCCGCTGCAATTTAATTATAAGAAGGCCTCAACAAGTAATAGATTACTTATTCGCTAACTTATTCTCTTCACTTAACTTGAGGTTTATCAGTGTTCACCAACCACAAGTTAAGTGGTTATGCTAGTCATAGATAATAGTAGATTTAAATATCCAATGAGAATATTTTTTAACAATAATAATAAATTTGGACACCTAAATGAACATGTTACTTTATTTGAATTTAAGACAAATAAAAAAAAAATCTATTTTTTTTAAGTTTTCTATTTTTAAAATATGTTGACAAATCTTTTTTTTTAAGTTTTCTATTTTTAAAAGTCTGGTCCAAATAGCAAAGTGATTACTTCTTTGAAAACCAATATTGAGATTTGTTCATGGTTCAAATTGTAGCTACTTTCAAAACCATGGAGTTTTGGTTTGTTTTTGACATTTTATTTTTGTGAGGTTGGTCATATTTTGGGGATTTAGTATGGAATATAACAATGATGTCTCATTTTCAGGAGTTTGATTTTGGAAGGTGCAGATCCTAATTTTGATTTGTTTTTGGCATTTTATTTTTGTGAGGTTGATCATATTTTGGGGACCTAGTATGACACATAACATTGAAGTTTCATGTTTGATTTTCGAAGGTGTAGATCCGTTTTGGTAGTAGCTACTTTTAGAATTCTAGAATGCACTAGCCTAACAAGTTCATCTTTAAAGCCTAGGTGCAAGAAGTGAGGAATCTTCCTAAGCTTCTTGGTGACTTCCCTATTTTCGGAGAGTATGCCCTCTAATGAGGTCATCATGCTATTTTGAGAAGGTTATGCTTGATATGTAATGAGAAGGCTATGCTTAATATGTAATGGGACTTAGAATCCATTTTACTATTATAGAGAACATTGGTCCATGGCTTGAGAAGGTTCTTTATGACTTATGTTTGATCTAGTTGACTTTAAGAAGATTGTTATGTATAAAATTCTGTAGTTCATGATTGGATAAGGTTTCTCATAACTTCAGTCTGATCTGGTTGACTTTGAGAGTATCTTGCTATTTATAACCAGGGAATGGATTCCATATCCTTATCCTTTGTTAGAGATAAGAGTTAGGAGCGAGTGGGTTATAACCAGGGAGTGGATTCAATATCCGTATCCTTTGTTAGAGATAGTAGCTAGTGGGTTGAGCTACCATTGAAACTGTGGATTTTTCTTATTGGAGTTCATGGATTGGGAGGCTTACTTTTAGATGACATGGTATTTCTTATTTCTTGTTAACTCATGCACTGGAGTTCATGGATTGGGAGGCTTATTTTTAGATGACCTGGTATTTCTTATTTCTTGTTAACTCCTATACTTGGAGTTCATGGATTGGGAGGCTTACTTTTAGATAATATGGTATTTCTTATTTCTTGTTGTTAACTCTTGCACCCTCAACTTGAGGGTGGTTTTTCAGGGCTTGTAATTATTTTTATTTTTCTCATTCATTCTAAAGCCTAAGAGGGGAGAGAGGAAAATGTTTTCTTTTGGTTATTGAGATTTGTGATGCGAATTTAGATAATATGGTATTTCTTATTTCTTGTTGTTAACTCTTGCACCCTCAACTTGAGGGTGGTTTTTCAGGGCTTGTAATTATTTCTATTTTTTGCATTCATTCTAAGCCTAAGAGGGGAGAGAGGAAAAGGTTTTCTTTTAGTTATTGAGATTTGCGATGCGAATTTATTCTAAATATTAATAAGAGGAACTGTTTTGGAAGTGATTTAAATAAAAGAAACATTATGTTTGGTGGTTACATCTCAATTGATAGAGATATCTCTTACTTCAACTTTTTGAGGCAATTAACATCGAGAATTACTCTTTTTAATTGATTTTCTAACTCCATAACCCACAGAGTTCAAAGCACTACCGTTATAATTAATCATTTCTAGATTTAAAACTTGCTAATTATTTTTATAGTTTAATGTAGATTTGCACTTTTAGGGACCGATTTACCCACAGAAGTCAAAGCACTACAGTCATAATTGATCATATCCAGAGTTAAAACTTGCTATTTTTATGGTTTAAAGTAGATTTGCACTTTCAGGAACCGATTTGAGGTGTTCTAACAACAAATTTGTATGGTTGAATTTAGATTTGCACTTTCAGGAACCGATTTGAGGTGTTCTAACAACAAATTTGTATGGTTGAATTTAGATTTGCACTTTCAGGAACCGATTTGAGGTGTTCTAACAGTAAATTTGCATGCTTATCAAAACAAATTGTTTTTCTCTGGAAATCTGCATTATTACTCGTTGTTGGGATTTAATTTAATGCAGATTCCATGTGTGAGTTTTAAAGAGAGTATATTTTGCTGTTTACAAGAATTTTTTATTTCTTGGGTTTATATTTTATTTCCAGATTTCATAGTGAATCCTAAAGTTAACAAGCACTAACCAGAAGTGCAAAGAGAATATGTGAGATGACATACTTTCTCTGAAATTGCTTAAAATACACTTTTATATCTGCAATTATAGCATTCCATTTTCTTTGTAGTAAATACTATGTGAACACATAAACATAATTATAATTATTTATATAAGTATAGGATTTTGAAACCAAAATGATTAGTTAAATTTGATGGTTTTGACTACCCTCAGCCCTGTAATCTGTTTTGAGAATTTTAAAGCATAATCATGACGGAAAAGCAGTTTTTTTTACAGCATAATCATGACGGAAAAGCAGTTTTTTTTACAGCCTGTCCCCTTTTTAATAGCCAGAAACCGTTTCTTACCAAACCTGTCCCCTTTTGAATACTCATAGTACAGTTCTATCTTCATCACAACGTTCTATGCTAGATTCCCTGGCTTATACCTGTACACTACTTTTCTCATACAGTTCTTGTTTCTGTAACATAACAATTTACCCATCAATTTATCATATCAATAAACGCTGTCAGTGAAAACACAAAGAAATCAACTTCACCCGTAACGGTGGAAATTAAAAGAAACAAAAATCAAATAAACCATAACTCCAAGATAGATAACAGGGATTATTTTGTAAGACCATACCATAACCCAGTGTTTCGTGTGTATAACATACTCATAGTACAGTTCTATCTTCATCCCATGTTCTATGCTAGATTCCCTGGCTTATACCCAACATGGTTTACTGTCCATAACCGCCAAAAATTCAATAGAATTGACATAAACATTATACAGGAATTAAAGAGATAACACAGTCAATAGAGAATTAAATGATAACTCTGGAATATTGCAGATTTGAATAAGCATAGAAGCACAGAATGCAAGCAACCGCCTACCTCCAATTCTGAAGGATTGTTCTGCAGTCCTGCAAATGGCCCGTGAAGCACTAGGATTTGTTCAAGTTGATGGCAGTCAATATGATGTTTGTTTGTTAGATACATTCATGAGTTTTTCCTTTACAGGCAAAACCTTTGAATTCAAATTGATAAAGATTATCAGATAAAATATTTGAATTCGAACTTTGGGACCATGGCGATAAATAACAAATACATAAATGCGTGTTTACGCTTCTGAGTTTGTCTTGTACATCTAGCAAATCAATGCCCTCATAAACAAATACATGTTCACATAAACTACTTGAGTTTGGCATCACCATGACGTAGTTCCACTTTTTTTTAGATTGACCTATTTGTCCGACCATTTGCACCCATCGGCAACTTAAGATGTGACAGCTCACGGGAGCCGCCAGATCGTCGATCGGTGCAAATGGTCGGTTAAGTAGTTTAATCTTTTTTTTTTAAACCCAAATGAACTGTGCTCTCCATCCATATCAGATTTTGTAATAAACTATTTGGAGCTGTCTAACTGGGAAGATGATTTTGACTTTTTTTAGTTGATATAAAATTTTATAATTTTTGTTGTTTGTTGAGCTATTTTAAGTGAAAAAATGAAATCATTTAATACCAAAACTCAAGCATTCACACTTTATAAAATGTAGCAATATTTTTGTAGGTTTTGAAAATTCAGTGAAAATTCATAACCACAAACACCCAGAAATAAGAGGAAAATCATCCTAATTAGACAACTAGAAACTTTTTTACTTTGACATCGTCAAAAATGAGATGTGCATTCAGTGTCTCCACATAGGTACAGCTTGTTCCGAAAACATGACATGGTTTAGATGTAATGGGGAAGGGGCCAATGGAAGGACAAAGATGATATGGGTTTGGATAGCATTGTTAAGTTGGCAAAAGCCAACATGGATATGAATGATGATCTCAATCATTTTTTGTTATGATGGTGATCTTTTTGAAGGGTTATCTTACGCATTAATAGATGCAGATTCTGGGATGGAAAGAGAAGCTAAAGAGGAGGATGAAAAAGAAGAGAGCAGTGGTGATTTTATTGATTCAGGCATGGAGCAAGACTATTGATATATGAGATTTTTTCATCTTGATCTACCAATTTTTTTATTTGCCAATGGTATTCTCACATTTATATAATACATTTTGATTTTGATGACTTAATGAGAAATATTTTTTATTTG
>LPNX010080111.1:42655-75470 GCA_001517045.1 Pseudotsuga menziesii
TTATATTTAAATAAAAATTAAAAATAAATTTTAAATAAAAACTAGATTCCATCTTGTGTCAACTTGACTTTTGCACTAGACAAGTCGGCCCTAATAAACTATCTAGGGTGACTTCACCTAGGAATACTAAAAAATAAAAACAGTATTTTATCTATTAGGGTACTAAAAACCCTAAATGATGAACAAATGCAATAGTAACACCTTTCACCTAGGAATACTAAAAAATAAAAACAATATTTTATTTATTAGGGTACTAAAAACCCTAAATGATGAACAAATACAATAATAACACCCTCTCGAAGGAATAATAACATCTCTCTTGGGCACAACTCAAAAAGTAAAAAGTATGTATGAGAATGTATTGAATCTATTTTTTAAACAAAATCTTAAAAGACTTGCATCAATCCAAAAGACACGTAGTTTTCTTATTAAAAAAAAATACTTTAATATTATATAGACCTGCATCAATCCAAAAGACACGTAGTTTTCTTATTAAAAAAAAAATACTTTAATATTATATACTTTATTGATGACATTGATTAATTATTACAATGTGTACATTTAACAAATAGAAATGGTTATTTGTTTTAAGTTTTTTATACAAAAGTCAATGGATTATTGTTAATTTTTACTAAGGGTAAACATGTTTAGTGTTTTCGTAACTAAATGAATGATGTGCTTATTTTACTTAATTAAATTTGTTTTGTCGTTTAAAGTTTTACTTTCTGCTGTATGGAATGCAGACTTCGCAAAACTAATTGTCACATTTTATTTTCATATCGAAGTTCTGCCTTCTATTTTCTGCATTGCAGAATACGAAAATTGGAAAACAGATAAGTATGTCCATCAATTTAACAGAAACTATCAACTCAAATTACTATTGATCAATTAAAATTTGATTAACAATAAGTTAAGTATTTAGAATATTCAAGATTAACTTGTATCTAAAATGTTAATTGAAAAATTAAGATTGATTATAGTATTTTCTATAGAATCGTTTGCAGAAATAGATAAAAGTTTTAATTAAATAAATTCATTTTAAAACAGATGCACAGATCCTAAGTACATAAAAACCAAAACTGTAGATCAGTGCTCATAAATATGCAAAGGAGAATCAATATTTATCAAATAAACTTGACTAAATAAACATAAAGAGATTCAAGAATAACATAGCTGTATTAATAAAGGTCTGCAAGAAATTACAAACTCTGGATTAAACAGAGTATCTTCAATCCTTTGTGTTGATTTCTCCCTCCATAAATTCCCCCCTAGTCTATGAGAAATCTACCCTTTAAATCATTATTACAAAAGAATGAATCCCCATGAAACTGGGATCATAAAATCCATATAGAACTGATGACCAAGAAAATCCTGCCACCTCATCGAGATCTCTAACAATTCATCTATGTTTGGGTAATTGGCATATTCAAACCTAAGTTGAACATCACACCTAAATTTCCCCATTTCATTTTTGGCTAACTTATGCCAAAGGCGGATGAAAGTGTGGATATTGCCTTGCATAGTAAGTGGCTTCCTTATCAACCGATCCACATCTCCAATGATGATATGATCAAGTCCTTTAATCTTTTCCTTAGCTTATTCACATCTACGTTCCACCTGCTCGATCATTAACTTCAGAGGACAAGCATTCTCAATCAACTCCATGGTAGGGAAGTGTAGTATCTCCATGATGCTATCAACTGTATACCATCTTCTCCCGCAGATTGTCTGTGCTTTCTCGATGGACTCTTCAATCATCTCATTCAAATCAAGCCAAGCACGTAGAACAGTTCTGACCTTCTTCAATTGAAAACTACTGAGGGTGGTGATACCTTCTGGCTTTTCTTTCATGTACCTTTGCCAATCCAAAATATCTTCATAAGCTTTAGAGGCCTGTTGTCTCTTGGTTTTTTGTTCCTCCAAGGTGACAAACATTTTGTCAAAAGCAACATAAGTCTCAAAAATGTCATCCAGGGTTCTAAACATTTCAGTTATTAAGTCATGATGCTCCTGATTGACCTGGATAGCCAAATCTTGAAACTCGTGCTATGAGAACCTAAAGAATGCAAAGGAAGCTTCACTCGTAGTTGCATCTTCACACTATTTTACCACCAAGGCTATCATTTCGGTATTAGTGGAATTTGTAGTTTTTTCATTCTACAATTCATCCTGGAGAGAGGCATTCTTGAGCTGCAACTCTCTAAACTTGTCTTCATATGCTTTCTCCATATTTTCCACATGAGTTTTATGCTCTCTCTTGACCTCAGCTAGTTCTTCTTCCAACCTCTTCATTTCTTCTTTCCTTTTTTCAAACTCCTTGTTCAGTGTGAGAACTGCACCAAGGTTGGCACTTGTGAAAGCACCCAAAACTGTGGCTGAATCCACTGCATCATTTTGAGGGTCACCAGACTGTTGAGTTCATATTATTTGATTGGTGACAGGTGCATACAAATCACCATGATTCCTACTTCTCTTATTTCCTTTCCTTACCACTACTTTGGACGACCTGCTATAAAAGTAATCTCAAAGAGGGACTACATTGTCTTCATCAAACTCATCCAATGACTCAGTAAATGAAGAAGTTCCAATCACTGTTGAAACCAGTGAGGATGTCTGAGTAATGGTGGGAGGTGGCATAGGCATGGTAATGTGGGAAGTAGGGAAGGGAGAGGAGAGGCTCTGATCATTTGTGGGTTCAGAGATTGGAGAAAGGCTCTAAGTAGAGGCTCCAAATAGTGGAATACCAATGTTAATGGTCGAGAGAGATGATGAAGGTAATATAACCTGCTCAAGAATAACAGAAGATGACAAAACAAATGAGGGTAAGTGCAGAGGGATAGTGAAAGATTGGGTTCCTGCAATAGTGGATGGAGGAATGGTATGTTGATCTGGGTTGATTGGTATCGAAACAGGTGGTGAGATCAAAGAGTGATGGAACTAGGATAATGAGGATGATGGGATCACCCCAGCAAGGAAAGTGGAAAGAGTGTGGATGGATGAGAGGAGGGGCACTGTAGTTGATGAAATAGGAGCAGAAGTAGTTTCCAGGATCTTGGGATGTGGAATGGAATCTTCCACTCCATTATCACTAAACAAATCTGCAAATGTCTGTAAAGGCTGAGTCACTTCCTCGATGACAGGCATAGATGAATGCATTTCTTCTTCAGCATCAGAGTCAATAAGATCAATGGTGGGTATCTAAGAAACAGTCACCTGAATCCTTTGCTTTTCAAATGGCTTAATATCAACTGCTACTTGTTCATCACTTACCTGGGTAATTGCAGTAGTCGGCATAATGTCAGAAATAGGCTTGACAGTTGCAGTTGCTTGATTATCCAATACATAAGTTATCTGTGCCAATTTATGCTTTGACTGCTGGGAAGAATGCATCAGAGCCTTCAGTTGCTAAGAAACTGTCAGCTGTGGAAGATTTTCCATAGGATCTTTTCCCTTATTCCCATCTATATAAGTCACTACTGATAAAAATTTTGTTTGTTGGGCTTCCCGTTCTCTTCCCTGTCCTTCTTCACCTTTTCAAGTAGATCATGTTCCATAGCTATGTAGCTCAGAATCCTAGCTTTAACTTCATGTTGTTGTTGTAAAATGTGGCTATGTTCCTCTTTGCTCTTAGCCCTTGCCAAGACCTCAGAAAATGTATTCACCCCTTGGTAAATAGAGTCGTCGAATATTTCTTCACGAACATACCCACCTCTGATATGGTTATGCTTGTAGTGGGCATCGAGAAACTCATTAGGGTCATGTCTCCTTTTAAGAGCAAATCCAAGCTTCAAATAGGTTATTTGATCACCTAACACTATAGCCCAAGTTGAAGTTGGGATGACCAGTGATCCAAGATTCAGAGGAAATTTAGGCCAGCCTTTCCTCTTAGGAGCAACAAGTTTTAATGGAAACAAACTATTTCAAATTAATTTAATATTGATGTTTATAAACTATTAAATCTGTTTACTATTGTGATTGTTTTTATTATTTACAAATTCAATAAGATGAGGATTATATATATATATAATTCTTTATTATTAAATAAATATATTTATAAAACAAAATCATTAAATTTAAAATTAATAAAAGTATTAGTAAGAAATAATTTGTTATTTTTCTAATATTAAAAAAATTGTTTATAAAAATTAATTTCTTAGAAAATGTTTTGCCAAATATTTATTATAATAAAGACGAGTTATCATATTTTATAAGAAAACTAAGTTGTTCTTTATTTTTTTAAATTAGATAAATCAAATTAAAATTAATAATCATTATCTTTATGTTAATTATAAATTAAGTCATTAAAATTTGAAAAAGAAGATTAGTTTTATATTACAACTATTTAAAAATATATGATAAAAATAAAATCAATAAAGAATTAATACATTATTTTTTTAAAAGAAAACCAAGTTCTTCTTTATCTTTTTAAAATTAAATAAATCAAATTAAAATTAATAATCATCTTTATGTTAATTCTAAATTTTATTTAACCCTAAAAGTACCTTTAATTCTAAAATGAATAAAAGTATCTTTACGTTAATTCTAAATTTTATTTAACCCTTTCTGCAATCCGCAATCCCGCAAATTGCGAGTTATGAGTTGCGAAAAGAGGCATTTTTGGGGGAAAAGTTAGTTCTTTCCGAAGCTCACCAAAACATAAGAAACATGCATAAAATTTCAAAAATGTTAAAAATTGGGGCTCCGATGTTTTACTGGATAATACATGGGATCTCTTGTAGGTACAACACCACCCTTATCTCATCCATTTGTTTTTCCCTAGATCCACGGTCTAGATTTGTTTTGCCGTTGAGGTTTTGGCTATATAGTGTGTTTGAATTTTTTAGGTTTTTACTATTTGTTTTATCTACGATTTTACTGTGCCTGTTGATTTTTATTGTGCTTTCTTTTTGCTGCACCTTACATCTGTCACTGGTTTCGGAAGGTTTCTATCAGTAAGTTAAGTTCTTATGACCATTTATGTTGTTATTTGTACACTTTAGTAAGTTTTGCCCAGATTTGTGGAATTTCAAGCATAAATGGCATCTCCCATACCCAGAAACACAAGGTCAAAAACGGCTTTGCAAGAACAAAGGTCCAAGGACCCAAATGTCAGGATCTTTACAGACACTAGTGGGTGAATTTATGAAAAGTTGTATTTGGACTGGTCGAAAATTTATTCAACTTTCGATAATGATGATTTCTCGGCTATTCCTCATGACCAGCCGACTTACATCAACATTAAGAGTTCACAACTCCCTCTAATTGCTGCCAGACCACCATTTATGCCCTACACAGATGCAGTGAAGTGGGAACTCGACCACGCTAAGCCCAAAGAGCGAGTTTTCAATGATAACATTGTCGTTTTTGTGGCCTCATTCAGACCTGCAATTTTTGTTAAGGCTTTCGCTCTCAGTCCCTCGAAACAGTTATTGAATCGTAAGTTCGCTGATGAAGCAGTATCCCGTTTCAATTACGAACAGGTGGTAAAATCATGGATGGAAAATCCTACCGTGTTTACTCCACAACGAGGTATTGGCTACCCTACTTCATGGTTTAGGGAACCATTTTCACTACTAGCCACTATGTTCTGTCGATTATATGGTGAGGCAAATTTCACACATTTCAAAGAAGAGTGGGTTCTGACATCCCAACATATTATTCTTATACGTGAGTCATTCAATTGGGATCAAATATTATCGGTTAACTTGCAGCAGCAAATTTAAAAATACCTGAAAGTCACGTCAAGCAAAAAAATGCAATTTTACATGTCGACCTATGTCATGGATTTTTTTGTGCGACTTCGGCATTTCCTGATCTAGATTGGAATTGGCAGAAGAATTGTCCGCCAATTCATATTTACTGTTCTAACATGTGGGAGGGTAATTTTGTTCGCCGTATATATGACATCTGTGACCTTTTCTTAGGGTCTATGTATCATAAGATTTTTAAAGATGATGCTCCAACATTTTCAGCAAAATATAGGGCTTTAATTACTCTTCATGGAGATTGGTACGTCAGGGAATATTTCTCTTATTACAGAAATTGGGGAAGCAATACTGTCCATTTGTTGCTGAGAATTGTTCCAGACCAAACGGTTTTACAGGAGTTTTTTTTTTAAATGGTCATTGATGGCGCTTATCCAAAATTGGCTAAGAACAAGAGGAAACATTAGCCTAGGTTTCCTTTGTCTCTAGATTGTTTGGTTATACAGAATTCTACCCATGAAACTGTGCTGGGTAAGGAGATTACAATTATGAAGTCGGGAGAAGCTTCCAAAAGGATGCATGATCCTAAGTATTTCCTCATTAGCCTTTTTGCTGAAGAAAAGGCTAAGTTGAATTATACACATGAAGATTTGCCAAATGATTCCATGTACATGGTATTTGTTGATTTTTGAGAAGCACTGGAAAATATGAATGGCCCAGAGGTTAAATCTCATTTTTTCCAACATCAAAAAGAAATTAAGGAAATGACCCTTTATATTAGAAGATCAAAATTTGAAGCAGAGGATAAGCTTGATAGGAAAAACATGGAAAGAGAAGCAAGAAAACAAGCAATATAAACTTCTACCCCAGCATTGTAGTCGAAAGAGAAAGGAAAATTTGTCATAGAAACCCATGGTAGTGGTCAGTATTCACAAGAGATGGAAGTTCTTCAAAGAGGGGAAGCATTTAAACTAGGTCTAGCCAAGCTCAGTGGTCATCTTTGGACATATGTTCAAGAGCTTGACGTTGAGCTAGAGAAGAAGAAAAATCAACTTGTTTGTTAGCAACTAGAAGTTCTTGAAGCATTAGTGGTTCAAACATAGAAAATACCTCAGCAGGTAGCCATGGATCAACAGGCATTGCAGATAGGTCCACCTATCCTTCAAGAGAAACTACCTCTCCAAGCTTCTCTGATTCGACAGGTTGACCCTGAATCTAAGCGTGAGATTGAGATCCATGAAATTGATAGTGATCTAGAGGAGGAAGCTGGAAACCCCACTTGTCCTATCAATATTGTTACCTCGAGGACATCATTTGTCCCTATTTCATAATTTTCAGGAGATCCTTTTCATGCTTTATTTTCTCCGTCCTCTTTTTCCCATGTGGATTTAAAGCCTATTGTTGAGGAAACTTGTAGAGACCCATTGGTATCAGCAGAATTTCCTAGTGATACTCCCTCTCCTTCTCCATGTGTTTCATCGATTCCCCATACATCTGATCCTCCCACCACATCTTTTCGTATCCCTTTTTCACAAGTGGAAAACCATTCTATATCTACTATCCCTTCTGCAGAAACTAAAAACTCTATTCCTCCTTCTTCCACTTCCCTCATATCTATATTCTCTCCCTCGGCCTTGGATATTTCTCCTCTTAATGTAGAAATTTCGGTGTCACAGTCGGAACCTCAGTCAACAAGATCACTCGAAAAAGAATTTGTGTCATCTACAGAAGAGATAGTAGATTTTGGAGAAGATGCAGTTGTTTTCTTAGGAAAATATTCTTGGAGCAAGAAGCAGAAGGCCATTTTGAAGAAAGGTTCAAAGAGGGAAAGAGAAGGCATGCTCAAACATGTGCCTGCGCTTGATAAAATTGTCTGGAAAACTGATGCTCCTAATGAAAAGCAAGGAGCATTAAAAATGGGAGCTATTATTGGAGATTTTGCAAGTGCTAACTATAACTCAGTGTCGCAGCTGACTAAAGATCTCTTCAGTAAGAAAGAGGAACTACAAAAAGAAATAAAGGATCTGGATGCATCTGAGGCATGTCACCTTAAGGATATTAAGTTCCTTAAAGAAGAGCATCAAGATAAACAAACACAATGGGAAAAAAAATTCAAGAGTGTGAAGCATCAACTTGAGAAATTAGAGGTTGCCAACAAGCAACAAGCTGATCACAATTATACCCTAGAGAATCAACTGAGACAATTACAAATATCTTCAGCTGCTTGATCATGTTCAACATTAACAGTTGAAGAATTTAAACAGTTGGCTTGCACGGTAAACGAGCAGTATCATCAATGCATGACCAACTTGTATATAGGGTTATGTGAAATATAGGAACTGTACAAAACATTTGAAGAAAAATCACATGTCCTCAAGGATCATGATACTCGGACAGCTGTGGCAATTAAGGCATTGGAAAATGTGACCGGCTAGAAAATACATATGAGAGACAAAGCAAAGGATATTGCAATAATGGATAAACTTCAATTTAAGAAGGTTGAAGTGACTTTTGAAACTTAGGGAAGCATTTACGATGCAGTATGAAGCATCATCAAAGATGGTCAGGAAACATGCAAGCGTAGGTGGAAAGCTTTAGATGTTTTATTTGATTTCTTAGGGTTTCCTATGCTAGACCCGATCGAAGAAGCATCTTCCTCCAAGATAAAATTAGATGAAGTTAAACAATCTTTTGTTGTAGCCAATAATATAATTCAGGGTTTGACTCAGATCAAGCTGGACGAGATTTCAAGTTGAATCGAGATACCTTATTCTGCGATAGTTAGGATAGAGGTTTATGTTGGTAAATGGAAAATGGTGAAGAAGAGGGAGATTGTTTCCGAGGTTTTGATGGCACAAGTACATCTGGAACAGGATAAATCCCGAGACATTGATTTCTTGATGGACTTAGATGCCAAGTGGCTTTCCTTCCTTGGTCAAAATTAAACTGTTTGATCTTATAACCATACATGTTGGGAATATTTTGTTGTTGTAATACTTGGTAATGTTAGTTAAAGGGACAAATTTGCCAAGTAGGGGAGAGCAATTGTTTGGAGACTAAGCATAGAAATGTGTGAATGTCCTACATGTTAATGAAATTATAGTTATTTATGCTTTCTTTCGTGGTTGTTTGTAAAATGTTTGTTAACAAATTATAGTTATTCTTCTATTTTTATTGACTCACTGATTATCATTGGTATGTTAAAGCAATGTTACCTGGTATATATAAATTTGTTTTCTTCTATTTCATATATCGTAAATGAATGTTTTTGTTTAACTTATGTCATTTATTATGTTCATGTCTTTAATTAGTATTACTTCTTTGATGTATTGAATATTTTTAAGCCTGCTCATAAACCTTATACAATATTTTCTTTGAGATTTATTTCAAGTTGGTTGTAGAGACTGATGCTAACTTGAATAGTTGTGTGTTAAGAAAATAAATCACTTTTACCTTTATCTTTTTCAATTATCGAAACCTGGTTTTATGTTGTATATCGATTTAGTCAAGTAGGGAGTCTATCAGTGAAACCCTAAAGAACAGTTTTCCAATGACCAATATTGAAAAACGACAATGAAATATATATCAGGAAAGCTTTATAGTTTTGGAAACATTGTAATGCTTTGCAATTGAATAAGATAACACTATTAGTTATGTAATGTTTTATGGTTTTTTATTATATTTGTTTTATCAATTTTGAGTTATTCTTCAATATTTGTGGTATATAGATTATAGGTTGCAATTGTATTAAATGTGTTGATTTATGTATTGAGTTTGCATTACAATATTGACATATAAAATGTGCATTGAGTAATTATTTCCTAGTTATCAATTATATATCATAACTGGGCTACTTAAAAGCTTTCATAGTTACTATTTGAGTTTGTTGAGATAGTTTAGTCTAGAAGCCAAATATTTCAAATTTTCTTGGATCTTTATTGAAACAAAAGTAGATCTTTTACATCAAGAAATGACCAAAGAAAAACAGTAATGAGAAGCTTCAACCACAATTTGGTTTTAAATACTTTGAAGCAAGTAAGCTTTCCTCTTGTTTCCTACGTTGGTGTTGAGGCCTGGAAAATCGTAGGTAACAAAAGTTGGGGATTCTCCCCAATAAATGTTCCCAATTAGCCCGTTACTGTTTGGTATGGGGAATCCATCCGGTTTACGGTCCGGCTACTATAGGTCAAGTAACAATTAAAATGTTTTACCGGTTATGACCCGATCCACCATGTATATTTTTAGTTTTTTGTGTTTAAGATATGATGTGCAAGTGCCTAACTAAAATGCAAATGATAGAGATAACGAGGAGGGTCACAATGTGATGCGCAAGTTCTTACCTCTCATCTTACCTCTCTCTCATCTAAATCACCAACAACAAGAAAATAAATAAGACTACGTATCCTATCCCTAGGGAGCAAAACTATCATTAATGGTGAGTAATGTATTTCAGTGCATGCATTAGGAAAGATCACAGATAGCTGTTAATTGTTTCAGAACATATGAACATCAATAGAAATATAAACAACAAGATGGCTTATTGTTATTTACAACCTTCTACTCAAAGTGGAAATTTCACATAATAAACCAGAGTACATTCATAACATGAAAATAAATTCAATGAGTTAGAACGATCTCACAGTTAATGGAAATAAGCTGAAAACGAAATAGTTCACATTCAACTGGTCCATAGCAAAACATTTGAAACATTCTACAAAACTTTCTCCAGCAGAAACACGTGACTCTTTATTGTAAAAGGAAATAGTTCTTCTTACAATACACCCTCAAAAATGGTCTGGGAAAAGTCCCCTCTACATCTAAACTCTCCCATATTTACACAAAACCAAAACCCCTTGGGCTACCCCTCAATGAATTTTGAGCTTCCCCAACCTTTCATTTCCAAAATTTTGTCTCATAGCATGTGCACATAATTAATACAATATATTACATTTTAAATCAAAATTTTCAAAACACTTTATGAAGAGGAGCCAGCTTGGTCGTTGATGAACTTCTTCCATGCATGGGCCTCTGCTGCTATCCCTTCAAATCCAGAAGGCTCAAGAAATCAGATATTAATCTCATATTTAGCAGCCTGGTTCTTTACTCCTTCTATCCTTGTAGGACTCAAACGTAGCTAATCTTCTAGTAGGTGTATACTTACTGCTACATGTGCCACTGCATTCTTCAAAATCCGTTCATCTAGGTCCTTGACCTGTTGGGTCTCTTTCTTGTCTTCCTGATATCTGTTCTGTAGATGTTCTATAAACAATTCATGTTCTAGTATTGCATCCAATCTTTTCTTCACAGAAATCTGGCACCTATTGTATGTAGAAAGCACTCTCCTACAGTATTCGGCACATGCTCCCTTTGTTTTCTTGAATTATTCCGCCACATTAATTTTAAATTCCAATAAATCATACTCCTATTTTAAACTCTATTGATCCTTAACTGGTAACTTCACAGGAGATTCCTTATTCATTTCTTCCCATACCATTCTTCTCGTTAGAATCTCCAAAATATCTTGAGATCTGTCCAAAAAATATGAAGTAGTGTCCAAAATTTCTTCTAATCTGGTGTCTATTTGTAAAATTTTACATCTTTCATCCTCAATGCCTAACTGTAATTGGTGAATATTCCTTCTTTGAGTTAGAACATGTTCTTTTAAAGGCTGAAAATCTATCTTATGTTCCATAGCATCTTTCAGTGATGCTGTCAATGAAGTGTTTTGTTCTTCTAGGGCTGCCACCTGCATTTGATATTGCTTCTCTCCTTCCTCTGTGGTAGCCTTATCTATTTCTAAATCAGCAAACTTGCTTTCTAACCTATCCTTCTCTGCACTTAGGTTTTCATAGGATACACAAAGATCATCTCTCTTAGTTTTCAACATTTGATGTTCTAGCTGTAGCTTTTGTAATTCAGTTAAGTTATCCTGAGCATTCTTTTTTCATTTTCTCTGTGGATATTTCTAAAGCATTCTTATCAACCCGCAGAGTCTGGAATTCCGTTCTTGAAGTCTTAACTTCATTCATCATGTCTTCATATTTCCTTTCCAGCTTTTGACCTTCATCCCTTTCTTTCTTCAAAGTTTCTTTCAATAATGCATTTTTTCTTGACTGCTCTAGGTCCGTCATAAGCCTGTCTACGTTATCTTCAGTTGCTTGGGTTAATTACACCCCAGCTCTTGCTATCAATCTTGGATTTGTATTTGTTCCATGCGCCAAGGTTTTATCTGCTATCATCTTTCCCGACTGCCCTCCAGTTTCGACCTTTTTCTCAGTTCTTTTTACAATCCTTTTCTTCTCTTTATCATAGAAAATAGTACTGAAGTCAGGAAATTCCTCCCCTTCTACAGGCATAAAAGGGATCAAATCTATCCCAAAAAATGAAGCTTGTCCCAGTGTACTACCAGAAGATGCAGCAGGCTCCAAAGGATCAAGATTATATTGTCCATGTCCTTGATTTGTTTGATCTGACCCTCCCTATGTATCTACATGCTCAGCAGTTGTTGGACCTTTTGAGATCCTGTTAATCTCAAACTTTCACTTTCTTCTTTTCTCTTTCTCTCCTCCTCTTCCTTCCTTGTTGCTTCTTCTACAGCTCGCTTTTATTCTTCTTCTTCATTTTTTAGCCAGCTCTCTGCTTCCTGTGCTAGCCTTCTAGCATCTTCTTCTCTCTTTTTTTCCTCTTCTTCTTCCAATGTCTTAGTCTTCTCTAAAGTTTTTCCCTTTCCACCATAGTAGTTATTTTCTGCTTGAACCTCTTTTTTAGGGCGATTATGTTCTTTACACTTCTGAATGTTTCCTCGTCCTTGTCCCAAAATTTGGTATATTCAAAATGAATGCTTGCTTTCTTGTAGTAGCCTGCTACTTTATTTCAGGAGTCATTCCTGTGAAAATTAATTTCACCAAAATGAAAATGCTCCAGCTCCTGAACAAATTCTGCAACCTATTTTACCTTTGAAAACTTATAACTTCCAAGCCAGAAAGGTATTGCAGGATATGTTTCCTTTTTATGTTCGAACAAGAAATTTCCCACACCATCAATGCACACCTGCCTAACTGCCTCTTTATGTAGTACATAGTCAGTGGGGAGTAGGGAAGGGGATCTGGAACCACTATATATTCTTATATACAACCCTTGCTCGGTCAAATAATAATCTCTGAATTCCTCGATGACCTTGAATGCTTCCTCATACATGTAGTTGCATTCAGTCAAGAAAACGAGGGCATACAAGGGCATGATGAAGTGTTAATAGATTTCCCTATAATAGCTATAATATTTATGGGCCCATAACAATCTATATGTTGTGTACAACGGGGTTCTGTCCCTCTCCCAGTTACATCTCAAAGCTGGAAAAGGCTAAGTATACAGTATACAGTCAATCAGGATAGAGCTCATATAGAACTCTGATTTCTTTTGCGATACCCCTCCCAAGGCTGTGGATATGCATGCTGAGAGGCTATTTGACACTTTGTTTGACCAATTAAAAATGGTTCCTTGAGTAGCCACATAGAAGATAATTGGTGTCCATCCTATCTTGAAGCTCTTCCCGTGAGCTCTACCAAAAATCCTATTTAGCATCAGTGCAATGAATCTATAGGGAGTAAAGAGAGCAGAGGTATCGTACTCTCCGGAAGGTCTAGTCCAGAAGTTTTTTCCCGGTATCATCATTCTTTTAACTGTTTCTACCAAACCCATAGCTGTCTCTATCAACTAGCTTTTTGTTAAGTAAATCTGGGCAGAAGGTAGATGATATGCCATAGAGACATATGCAGGGATGTAAGTAGCTTAGCCCTTCTTAGTAGTATTTTCAAGAATCATTGTAGTTACATCTTCCCTAGGAAAAATCTAGCCTATCACCTCTGAATAAGGGAACAACTCAGGTCTTGTGGCTACTTTCATGAGAGCTAATTTATTAATGTTTGTATAAATGGTTAGCTCCTCGAAATCTGCATCAGGCACGTTCTGGTTAACAATCATCCTGTAGATCTCTCCCCACTTGTAGTCTAGTTCTACCCCAGTGGAAGCTTTGCTATCTTCATATATATACTCAACCTTGGTGATGATCTCAACTTCAAGTTCTCCTTCAACCACAGGAGCCTTTTTGTTTTGTCTCTTCAACATGTTTTCTTTACAACAATCACCCTATAACAATCACAACATGTTCTTATACCATTGAGCTATTAGCAATTGTTTTAACACTAAACAAGAAACTACATCAATTTGTTTACCTCCTCCATATGCATTCTGAAAAATAAACTACACACAGTATTCAATGCATGAAAGAATTAACAAGGCGAAAGAAAAAATCTTGCAGGTTGTATCCTAACACTGCCTAAGTCCATTGCTTGTAAACTTCACAACATAAAAAATAATCCTTTATCTACACCCGAACCGTATTAATCTAATCCGATGTCAACTAAAAGAATGAATCACACTACCCTACTGCTAGTCTTCAAAAACCCAACTTAAAAAGCATTAGATCCTACTCAGCGTTCTTCCTGTGAAGCAAAAACCTTAACCCGACCAAAAATTGAAAACCTCCGCAGTCCCATGAAATAAGGTAAGTGCAAGAAAAAGGTTTAAAACCCCCCTGAGCGACTATGGACAACCCTAGAAACAGGCGGTGCAGATAGCGAAACACTTGTCTGCACAGTGCCCTAATATTTCGCACTGGAGCAGAAGCATCCATAACGGCTCAAACAATCACACAAACTCAAAATCTCCCACTAAATAAAACTGTGCATGACTAAACTCTTTACCCTCAAGTAAAACATCATGCACACCGCAAAGACAAATGTCTCTTTATGCGGAAACCCTAAATTCACGGAAAATCTAACCAGGGAAAAAGAAACTAACGGTTCCAAATCGACCAATAAAAACCAAAACAACAAGGTTGTGGTTCACCTACCTGGGAAACAACAATGTAGTCGACGAGATGGAAAAATCTCCACAGTAGTGACGCTATTGAATCGAGTTTGGACAATTGGGCGCGTGAATCAGTGCAAACAACAAATACTGGAGCAAACGACAATTTCAAATATGGATAAAAAATAAAATAATGCTCCCCTCAATATATATAAACTTCGGCGGAAACTGTCCGTGGGACAAAAATCTATCGGCAGTCACTACCTAAGTCAATCAGAAGAGAAGTTTGGATGGTAGCCGCAACAGCGGGCGGAAAAACAACTACAGACCCGGTAGACTTTTAAAAACATCAGTCATCAGCAACTCTAAGCACTAAGTGCAGAACCTCAAAATGGAACATCCTCCATAGTATCGGAAACAAAAAGTACCATCCTCGCGACCTCATTCATTCTATCGTGTATCGGAGATCGGAACACCTAAACTCTAAGGCATCTACGAGGAAAAGCACTAACTCTCGGAACCTCAAAATCAAACACCCTCTGTAGTGTCAGTGGTGTAAAATGTATTATCGCGACTCCACTTTATGCTTTTAAAATGGTATCGGAACTTGGATATTTTAATTCATAAGGCATCGGCAAGGAAACAACTAACTTTCGAAAAGTTCATCACCTACCTCCCGCAATGTCGGCAGCGTAAAATACTAGTACTCCGGTTCATTCGTGAGTGACAGTGATAAAAAGTCATTGGAAATAAAAAAAAAGTTAAGTGTTAAGCTCGAAAAATAAAACAAAAAACAAAAAGAATCCACGGTTTCAACATATCAGCTAGGGAATATGAAGTATTTCCGACAGGGCATACCATTCAACTTCCGCAACGCCGGAAAAATAGTTGACTATGCTTCCAATATCGGAAGGATAACCAACTAATATTCTGATACAAAAATGAAAAGGATCAAGATTTAAGCAGAAAATCCGAACTTCGGGGCAGCTTTAGTGAAACCAGACAATCCTAGGCTAGAACTAAGAGAACCAAATCAAAAGGAGGGCCCTAAAATTTAAAATTTTGGGGAAAAAGGTTGCAACTGCAACAATTGGAGACTACCTGGTGAACACAGATCTCTGAACAATTTCTTCTTTGATCAACAAACTATTTTGATAATACCAACATGCCGAATTCTTCAAGATATCTGGATTTCCCAAATAACAGATGTATGCACTTTAATCATTGATGATAGTCCAATTTAGGGAACAAGGGAACCAAGATTTCAAAGTCCAGATAACTCTTTTGAGGCCAGGAATATGAGTTTTACTTTTTACTTCTGTCTTTGAGTAGTTTCCAGCTTAGACACCACAGGATTGTAACATATGGTAAATAGATATATCCGTTTGTTCCTCAGTCCCATGCCATTTTACACTTTTGGTGCTTTTGGACTTTTGTCCTCTTTTGAGTTCCCCTGCATGCCTTCTTTCTGAATTTTTTTAATTCGGGCTCCTCTATCCATAGTGTCCTTTTGTGTGAGAGATACATTTTTTTTTCAGCTCACGGACGGAGAAGAACTTTGGCAATCTTATACGTACTAATATGGTTCAGTACTTTGCTTTGATACATATTGCTTTTTCGAGGAGATTTTGACTCTTATTTGCCTTTTGGATTTCAATTCCTCGCATGGAATCATTT
Organism: Pseudotsuga menziesii; assembly: GCA_001517045.1. NCBI lineage: Eukaryota > Viridiplantae > Streptophyta > Pinopsida > Pinales > Pinaceae > Pseudotsuga > Pseudotsuga menziesii. Next base: position 58,906 of record LPNX010080111.1, read on the forward strand.
AAATTAATATACTGTTTACCTTGCTTCCTTTCCATGGGTCTTTTGCTGTCACTCCCTAAGACATTTCTAGTGTGAGATGAATGGAGCCTTGAAATAGTATTTTGGACCTTTTGATACTGAGTTATTTCACGAGAATTGAGTAGGACTTCAATGTGTTCATAACCATTTAGGAAAGCTGTTAAACTTGAAGAAGTTCTTTTAAACATAAAATAAATTAATAGTACACAGTATTGTAATCAAAGATTTTAGTTAATCCAGAATTCCGATAAACTCCATGCAACCAAAGGTCGTGCTTCTTTATTAAACATTACAATCAATCAAAACCTTAACTAAACAAAAACCAAAAATCCTCAAAAATAAAACAAACCAACAGTTTATTTATGTACAAAACAACAAAATAAAAAATCAAGAAAAATAAGGTTTGAGAACTAAACCATTTACTGGTAAGTTCTCTTCCCACCCCTGTAAATCTTGCAACTTGTAGGTTGAGGGGCCAAGCTTTGCTGCAATTTGAAAAGGGCCTACCCATAACTGTTGAAACTTAGTGTGCTTTCCCTTTTCATCATGTGGATGATCCCACTTAAGAACCAGATCTCCTACTTCGAATTCTTTGTTCCCGGCTTTATTCTTATCAAACCAACGCTTCACTATTTCCTGTTGATGCTTAAATATTTATTTGGCTTTGGACCTAGAATATTCTGACTACAAAAGATTATAGATTATGATCTATAGGATTTCATTATTGGTACCCCTAGATTCTTGAGCTATTATGGAACATGGTAACAGAATGTTGGGAGGAAGGATAGCTTATTTTCCATAAACAAGAGTGTATGGTGACACACCTAAGGAATTCTTGGGTGTGACTCTATTAGCCCAGAGAGCATTAGGTAACGCTAAATTCCAACTACTCTGATTCTCTATTACGGTTTTCTTTAGAATCGTAATCATATTTTTGTTTGTGGATTCTACTAAGCCATTTCCTTGTGGGTAATAATTTGCAAAATAATGCAACTTGATTCCTCTTTCATTAGCAAATGCAGTTAATCTAATAGAAGAAAAGTAAGTAGTATTATAAAAAACCAGGGAAATTGGAACCCCAAACCTGGTCATAATATGATTCTGTAAGAAATCCATGACTGCATCTTCATTTACTTTTCATAATGTAATAGCCTCGACCCATCTGGTGAAGTAATCAATAGCTGTCAAAATATACTTGTGCTGCAAGGAAGAATTTGGGTTTATTTCTCCAATAATATCGATTCCCCATTGTTCGAATGGTTCTAATATCATTATTGGTTTTAAAGGCCTTACTGCTTTAGCTTGTCTTCCAACACCTCTTTGACAAGCATCACATTTTCTAACATGAGCATGAGCATCCTTAAACAGTGTAGGCCAGTAATATCCAGCTCTGAGAATCTTATGTGTCGTTGTATCCCCTGAAAAATTACCTCCAACAGGCACATCATGCAATTCTGCTATGACCTTCTTTGCATCTTCATGTTCTAAGCACCTAAGAAAAAATCCATCGTAGTTCTTTCTAAACAATACTCTATCAATTATCTGATATGAAGATGATTTCATACGTAGTTCTCTTCGTTGTTTGGGACTCCAATGCTCTAGAAAATATCCTTCTTGGAGGTAATGGACTAGGTCCCGGTAACAGGAATCTGGAGCTGTAAACAAAGGGCATACATCCACCATATGTAACTCAGCTTCATTATCCCAGTTGTTTCCTTCATTGTTTTGACCTTCAGTCATTAGTTTACACAATCCTTGTCCTTTTACTATGGATTTTGGTTTGAACTCAAGATCATATTCTTGTAAGGTAGTCACCCAGTTGCCTCTTCTTTCTCCTAATTATTTTTGTACAAAAAGAGATCGAACAGCTGGGTGTGGAACTATTACTTTGGTGCGATTTTTAAGTATATATGGCCTGAATTGTTTTACCGCTTTAAAAAATACATAAGCTTGTTTGTCAACTGCTGGATAATTCAATTCAACTCCCTACAGACCAGTGCTCATAAATGATATGGGGTACTTGTCTCCCCCATCTTCCTTCTGTGTAAGCACAGCTGCCAACGAATCATCAGACACAAAAGTGTACAGAATAAAATCTTTTTCGAAATTTGGACTTTTGAGTGATGGTGCATAAGTAACAGATGTATTTATCTTACTAAATGCATTCTTCTCCACATCAGTCCATTTGAATTGTACACTTTGTTTAACCATTTGGTGCAAAGGTTTGATAATTTGAGCAAAATCTGGTACAAACCTTTGCACAAAATTGATTGTCCCCATAAATGATTGCATACCCTTTTTATTATGGGGTAAAGGGGTCTTTTCTATGGCTTTAATCCTTTCTAAGTCTATGGAGATCCATTTCTTAGAAACAACATGGCCCAGTAGCTTTCCTTCTGTGACTGCAAACACGCATTTCTTAGGATTTAGTGAACTACCATATTTCTAACAATGCTCAAAAAAAAAATTCAGATGAAATGCATGTTCCTCTCTGTTTTTCCAAAATATTGTGACATCTTCTAGATAAACCACAACACTATAGCCAATCATACCATGGAAAGCTATATCCATGGACCTCTAGAAAGTAGCTCAAACATTAATAAGTCCAAAGGGCATTCTCCTATACGCAAAAGTTCCCCACTTGGTTCTGAATGTGGTTTTAATCCTATCTTCTTCAGCTACTAATACTTGATTATAACTGGAGAATCCATCTAATAATGAAAACAATTCAAAACTTGAAACCATCTGCAGTATTTGCTCCATGGGTGGGACCGGATAGTTATCTTTATCTGACGCACGATTAAGGTTTCTGAAATCTACACAAAGCCTGATTGCCCAGGAATTTTTTCTTACTGGCACCAAGTTAGAAACCCATTCTAAATGTCTGACTTTGAATATGGTTTTAGCATCCAACAATTTTTTTACTTCACTTTGAATTAAAGGTTCCAGCTTAGGATGCATCTTCCTCAAAGGCTGTTGGTAAGGCTTTATTCCACCTTTAATTGGGATAACATGTTGTATGATCTTTGTATTATAAGTTTTAAGCTTTCATAGGTCCAAGCAAACACATCTTTGTACTGTTTGAAAAGACTGATGAACTTACTTCTTTCACCCGGAGAACAACACTTCCCCAAATTTACATATTTGGGTTCAGCTTCAGTCCCCAAATTTATCAACTCGAATTGTAAGGACGAGCTATGAGTCTTGACATTCGCTGGCTTTCTGAATTTGTTATCTAAATCAAACATTCATTCCAAGGTCATGACTTCCTTAGGAATAAAGTTTCTGAATTTTAATTCTGCTTGATGTTCTTCATCATCTATCATTTCTCCTTTGAAAGTCTCATCAATCATCAAACACTCCAAAATTTGCTGATCATCGTCAAAAACCCATAGATTTGTGATCATATCTAGAACAGAAGGCCTGAAAAGTAATTCAATAGAGCATCTATTATTTGAAGGTACTATCCTTGCAGCTGAGATAGCTAGTAAATCAGCTGCTGCATTCTTTAATCTAGGAATGGACACAATATTGAATGTATGAAAATTTATAAGCAAATCCCAAACTTCATTCTGGTAAGCTTTCAAATGTGGTGAAATACATTGTATCTTATTCCAAATTTGCTTAACAACAATCTCAGAATCTCCATATACTTTCAGATTTTTTACTTTCAGTTCTATTGCTTTTTTAAGTCCCTGAACTAGTGCTTCGTACTCGACTGTGTTATTTGTGCATTCAAATTTTAGTCTATAATAAAGAAAATGTTTTTTTTTTCTTGGATCAATCAGGACACAGCCAGCTCCTGATCCTTCCAATGTTTTATAACTGTCAAAATAAAGATTCCAAAAACTATCTACCTCTACTAAATTTGAATTATAGACTACATCTGAAACTAGATCTACTATATTACATTCAATCTCATCAGCCCGTGAAAATCAAAGGTGATCGAGCTGAGTATCAGGTATACTACTGGCTTCTTCAGCTTGGTAATTTCCCAGTTCCAATTCAATGAAATAATTTCCCAACACAGAGTTACTGGTTCATTTTTTCCTTCTAAATCAGTAACATTGTACTTCATTTGAGGCTTTCTTAATACTTTTATCTGATTTGGACTTCCCTTATGAGGCAACCACAAATGTGACCAATCAGATGCAAAGTATCCATCTAGCCTTACTGACCAGTCTCGACTCAAAACCAGTCCATAAGCATCTAGTATGTCTGCCACTACAATGTCGATGTACTGACATACCCTCTCATCTGCGGATAAGCGAATCAAAACATCCTCCATTTCTCCTATTACTTTTACAGTTGTCCTGTTTAATTGAAGAACTTGCCAAGTAGATGGTTTAGGTTGTCCATTGATTTTCTTGCAGACTGAAAGTGGCATACCGTTGACTGATGCTCCTGAGTCCACTAAACAGTTGTGCACATTATAGTTGAAAATCTCAAAAGTTAGGAGAAATGTTTGGTTTTTACACTTAGACTTCCCACCCACGCTTGGATCACCAATTTATTCCTTAGGTTGGTTGTCAGTGGGAGGCTACTCTTCTGATATCTCAAGTACTTTTAAAAGTTTCTCATTTTGCTGAGGTAAATTACACATTTCAAACAATGATATATTTGCTTTATCTTTTTTAATGTCTTCGACAATATCATACCCCATATCAGGTTCTTTGAGATTCTTCTTGACATTATCAATATTTTCTTCAACGGGCTTAAGAGGTGTGTTGATTTTCTTTGGATCTTGACTCGAAATGGTAAATTCAGGTATTTTAACAATTGTAGTGTTCTTCTGTATCTTCTTCATGTTTTCTTGAAGTTTCTTAATCTTAGGAAGTATTGAGTTATCTTCTTTTAACAAACTCTAACTTCTTGTTGTCACATTGGTTTTGGTGTTTCCTCTTGTTTCAGAAAATATTCTTCTTTTGTATCAAACATAGAGACACAGTCCCATAGAACTAAAGTATCTTCCTCTTGTTTTTATGTAGATTGATTATCTTTTTCTTCCTCCTTACCAGTTTCTGTCAGTTTGGAATCCAATAATTGATTCATTACTAACGTCATAGAATTAATCCATTGTGGGAAATTCTTCTCAGAATGAGGCTGTTGGTGAAAGGTACAAAAATTATCCATGCCTACATAAGTTAAATTCATTGCTGCAGGACTATGTGGAGGAGTTTTAGGTTGACTGTTGTCTTCCCTTTTTTTATAATAAGGATTATATGATTTGTGAGCCTCCTTCTCCTTTTCTATATCTATCACTCTGTTGTCCTTCGAAATCCTGTGATCGCTCATCCTTAGGCTTATTCAGTAATAAAAATTTCTTGTTTCCAAAAGTCTTTTCTTTTGACTACACAGGGTAATTTTCTATACTCTCCATCTTAGCCTCTACCTTCTCAGCTTCTTCGTAGGTTTCTGCTAAGGTAGGTCTAACTAATCTTTTGGCAAACATGGCTAGATCAGGCCCAAGGGCTAAGGTATCGTATTCTATTAGAGCATTTTCAGATGGCTTATCAGCTGCAGTGAAACTGTTTAGGTAAACAACAAATCTTTGAGTGAAATTGTGCACTCTTTCTTTCCTTTCTTTCTTTAAAGCACATAACCCTTTCATTAAAGTTGCATGGGTTTTCTGGACTGCATATTTACTTCTAAACATTCTCTCAAAAGTGTTCCAATCCGTGATTGAATTTGCAGGCAAGGAAAAATACCATGAGGATGCTTTTCTTTTCAGGGTGTGGGGAAACAATCTACAAACCACATCTCCGTGCTCTCCAGCTTGTAGTCCTTCTACAGCCAAGTAAAAACTATGTAAATTATCATCTACCAAAACTCCTTCACTTGGTTCAAAATTAGGCAACATCTTGTCAAAATCCTAAGGCAAATCATGCAAGGGAGGTGTCAACTTTAAAAGTGACCTATCCCTCCAAGCAGGTTGTGGAGGTGGTTGGTTTGCATTTACATTAGTCATAATTCTGAGTGGAGAATGAGGTTGTGACTGAATAGGGGTATGGAAAGGTTAATAGTAAGGTGAATCTGGATCTAACTGATTTAAGGGTTGGTCAACTTCTTGTAAGGATGCTTCTACTAGTTCTTCAAGATCTTCTACCAGTACTGAATCCTCTAATTGAGGGCGATCTTTCTTCTGATACTCTCTCCTAGGTAGGACAGAAATAATAGGTAATCCTCCAATATTTTTCGCATACTCCCTGGTGATTCTTCTTAAATCATCAACTACTTCATTATCAACAAGGTACATATACCCTTTATCTTTCTCTTCAAGAGTGGGATTGTGAAACAAACTACTTTCATAACTATCACTGGTGGAGTGATTTCGAGGAAGTGGGATTCCTCAGCCAGCCATGCACTGGTGGCCCTCCTTCTAGCACCAAAAATTGTTGAGGCCTGGGAAATTGCAGGTAACAACAGTTAGGGATTCTCCCCAATAAACGTTCCCAATTAGCCCATTACTGTTTGTTATGGGGAATCCGTCCAGTTTACGATCCGGCTACTGTAGGTCAAGTAACAATTAAAATGTTTTACCAGTTACGACCCGATCCACCATGTATATTTTTAGTTTTTTGTGTTTAATTTATGATGTGCAAGTGCCTAACTAAAATTCAAACAATAAAGATAACGAGGAGGGTCACAATGTGATGCACAGGTTCTTACCTCTCTCGCATCTAAATCACAAACAACAAGAAACTAACTAAGACCACTTATCCTATCCCTAGGGAGAAAAACTATCATTAATGGTGAGTAATGTATTTCAGTGCATGCATTAGGAAAGATCAAAGATAGCTGTTAATTATTTCAAAACGCATGAACATCAATAGAAATATAAACAACAAGATATCTTATTGTTAATTACAACCTTCATTACTCAAAGTGGAAATTTCATATAATAAACCAGAGTACATTCATAACATGAAAAGAAATTCAATGAGTTAGAACGATCTCATAGTTAATGGAAATAAGTTGAAAACGAAATAATTCACATTCAACTGGTCCAGAGCAAAACATTTGAAACATTCCACAAAACTTTCTCCAACAAAAAAGCGTGACTCTTTATTGTAAAAGGAAATAGTTCTTCTTACAATACAATAGTTATTCAGTGATGCTGTCAATGAAGTGTTTCGTTCTTCTAGGGCTGCCACCTGCATTTGATATTGCTTCTCTCTTTCCTCTATGGTATCCTTCTCTATTTCTAACTCAGCAACCTTTCTTTCCAACCTGTCCTTCTCTGCACTTACGTTTCATAGAATACTCGAAGATCATCTCTCTCAGTTTTCAACATTTGATGTTCTAGCTGTAGCTTTTGTAATTTAGCTAAGCTATCCTAAGCATTCTTTTCTATTTTCTCTGTGAATATTTCTAATGCATTCTTATCAACCTACAAAGTCTAGAATTCCGTTCTTGAAGGATTAACTTCATTCATCATGTCTTCATATTTCCTTTTCATCTTTTGACCTTCATCCCTTTCCTTCTTCAAAGTTTATTTCAATTGTGCTGCATTTTTTCTTGACTACTCTAGGTCCGTCAGAAGCCTGTCTACGTTATATTTAGTTGCTTGGGTTAATTCCACCCCAACTATTGCTATCAATATTGGATCTGTATTTGTTCCATGCACCCAGGTTTTATCTGTTATCATCTTTCCCGACGTCCCTCCATTTTCGACCTTTTTCTTAGTTCTTTTTACAATCCTTTTCTTCTCCTTATCATAGAAAAAAAGTACTGAAGTCGGGAACTTCCTCCCCTTCTACAGGCATAAAAGGGATCAAATCTATCCCAGAAAATGAAGCTTGTCCCAGTGTACTGCCAGAAGATGCAGCAGGCTCCGGAGGATCAGGATTAGATTGTCCGTCTGGCCCTTCCTATGTATCTACCTGCTCAGTAGTCTGTTGTTCTTTTTGAGATCCTGTTAATCTCAAACTTTCACTTTATTCTTTTCTCTTTTTCTCCTCCTCTTCCTTCCTTGCTGCTTCTTCTGTAGCTCACTTTTTTTCTTCTTCTTCATTTTTTAGCCAGCTTTCTACTTCCTGTGCTAGCCTTCTAGCATCTTCTTCTCTCTTTTTTGCCTCTTCTTCTTCCAATGTCTTAGTCTTCTCCGAATTTTTTCCCTTTCCACCCATAGTAGTTATTTTCTGCTTGAACCTCTTTTTTAGGGAGGTTATGTTCTTTGCACTTCTGAATGTTTCCTCATCCTTGTCCCAAAAGTTGGTATATTCAAAATGAATGCTTGCTTCCTTGCAGTAGTCTGCTACTTTCTTTCGGGAGTCATTCCTGTGAAAATTCATTTCGCCAAAATGAAAATGCTCCAGCTCCTGAACAAATTCTACAGCCTATTTTACCTTTGAAAACTTATAACTTCCATGCCAGAAAGGTATTGCAGGATAGGCTGCCTTTTTATGTTCGAACAAGAAATTCCCCACACCATCAATATACACCTGCCTAACTGCCTCTTTGTGTAGTACATAATCAGTGGCATACTTAGGGAGTAGGGAAGGGGCTCTAGAACCACCATAAATTCTTATATACAACCCTTCCTCGGTCAAATAATAATCTCTGAATTCCTCGATGACCTTGAATGCTTCCTCAGACATGAAGTTGCATTCAGTAAGGAAAATGAGGGAATACAAGGACATGATGAAGTGTTCGCAGATTTCCCTGTAATAGCTATAATATTTATGGGCCCATAACAATCTATATGTTGTGTACACTGGGGTTTTGTCCCTTTTCCAATTACATCTCAAAGCTGGAAAAGGATGAGTACACAGTATACAGACAATCATGATAGAGCTCATATAGAAGTCTGATTTCTTTTGTAATACCCCTCCCAAGGCTACGGATATGCATGTTGAGAGGCTATTTGACACTATGTTTGACCAATTAAAAATGGTTCCTTGAGTAGCCACATAGAAGATAATTGGTATCCACCCTATCTTAAATCTCTTCCCATGAGCTCTACCAAAAATCCTATTTAGCATCACTGCAATGAATCTATAGGGAGTACGGAGAGTAGAGGTATTGTACTCTCCAGAAGGTCTAGTCCGGAATTTTTTTCTCGATATCATCATTCTTTTAACTATTTCTACCATATCCATAGTTGTCTCTGTCAACCAGCTTTCTATCAAGTAAATCTGGGCGAAAGGCAGATGATATGCCATAGAGACATATGCAGGGCTGTAAGCAGCGTAGCCCTGCTTATCAGTATTTTCAAGAATCATTGTATTTACATCTTCCCTAGGAAGAATCTATCCTATCACCTCTGAACAAGGGAACAACTCAGGTCTTGTGGCTACTTTCATGAGAGCTGATTTCTCAATGTTTGCATAAATGGTTAGCTCCTCGAAACCCGCATCAGGAACGTTCTGGTTGGCAATCATCCTGTAGATCTCTCCCCACTTGTATTCAGGTTCGACCCAAGTGGAAGCTTTTGTATCTTCATATATATACTCAACCTTGGTGATGATCTCAACTTCAGGTTCTCCTTCAACCACAGGATCCTTTTTCTTTTATCTCTTCAAAATGTTTTCTTTACAACAATCACCTTGTCACAATCACAACATGTTCTTAGACCATTGAGCTATTAGCAATTTTTTAACACTAAACAAGAAAATACATCAATTTGTTTACCTCCTCCATATGCATTCTGAAAAATAAACTACACACAGTATTCAATGCATGAAAGAATTAACAAGGCGAAAGAAAAAATCTTGCAGGTTGTATCCTAACACTGCCTAAGTCCACTGCCTGTAAACTTCACAATGTCAAAAATAATCCTTTATCTGTACCCGAACCATATCAATCTAATCCGATGTCAACTAAAAGAATGAATCACACTACCCTACCGCTAGTCTTCATAAACCCAACATAAAAAGAATTAGATCCTACGCAGCGTTCTTCCTGTCAAACAAAAACCTTAACCCGACCAAAAATTGAAAACCTCCGCAGTCCCATGAAATAAGGTAAGTGCAAGAAAAAGGTTTAAAACCCCCCTAGGTGACTATGTACAACCCCAAAGACTGGCGGTGCAGACAGCGAAATGCTTGTCTGCACCGTGCCCTAATATTTCGCACTGGAGCAGAAGCATCCATAATGGCTCAAACAATCACGCAAACTCAAAATCTCCCACTAAAGAAAACTGCGGCATGGCTAAACTCTTTACCCTCAAGTAAAAAATCATGCACACCGCAAAGACAAACGTCTCTTTATGCGGACAACCCTAACTTCATGGAAAACCTAACCAGGGAAAAAGAAACCAACGGTTCCAAATCAACCAATAAAAACCAAAACATCAAGGTTGTGGTTCACCTACCTGGAAAATAGCAATGTAGTCGACGGGATGGAAAAATCTCCACGGTAGCAACATTATCAAATCGAGTTTGGACAGCTGGGCATGTGAATCGGTGCAAACGAGAAAGACTGGAGCAAACGGCGATTTCAAATACAGATAAAAAATAAAATAATTCTCCCCTCACTATATATAAACTTCGGCGGAAACTGTCGGTGGGACAAAACCCTATAGATAGTCACTACCTAAGTCAATCGGAAGAGAAGTTTGGATGGTAGCCGCAACAACGAGCGAAAAAACAACTACGGACGCAGGAGAATTTTAAAAACATCGGTCATTGGCAGCTCTAAGCACTAAGTGCGGAACCTCAAAATGAAACATCCTCCGCAGTATCGGCAACAAAAAGTACTATCCTCGCGACCTCATTCATTCTATTGTGTATCGAAGATCGGAACACCTAAACTCTAAGGCATCGGTGAGGAAAAGCACTAACTCTCGGAACCTCAAAATCAAACATCCTCCGTAGTGTCGGCGGCATAAAATGTATTATCGTGACCCCACTTTATTCTTTTAAAAATTTATCGAAACTCAGATATTTTAAGCTCTAAGGCATCGGCGAGGAAACAATTAACTTTTGAAAAGTTCATCACCTGCCTCCAGCGACGTCGGCAGCGTAAAAGACTAGTACTCTGGTTCAGTCTTGAAAAGCCTCCCGACAGCGATAAAAAGTCACCGGCAATAAAAAACGTTAAGTGTTAAGCTTGAAAAATAAAACAAAAAACAAAAAGAATCCGCGGTTTCGACGTATCGACTAGGGAATATGAAGTATTTCCGAAAGGGTAGACTGTTCAACTTCCGCAACGTCGAAAAGATAGTTGACTATGGTTTCGATATTGGAAGGATAGCCAACTAATATTTCGATACAAAAATGAAAAGGATCAAGTTTTAAGCAGAAAATCTGAACTTCAGGGCAGCTTTAGTGAAACCAGAGAATCCTAGGCCAGATCTAGGAGAAGAAAATCAAAAGGAGGGCCCTAAAATTTAAAATTTTGGGGAAAAGGTTGCAGTTGCAATAGTTGGACATATCGATTGCCTTGCATTCAAGAGTATCTGGAAAAATAGAAAGGTGGAGAAATGCGTAGGCCTGAAAGAGATGTAACTCTTGATATTGCAGTGAATGTAAGCCCTTGTCTATCAATGTTTCCAATATATATTGTTACATTTTGTAGGGTCATACCTTGGGCTTTATGAATTGTTAAACCCCATGCCATACGAAGTGGTAGTTGTCTACGGGATCCTCTTGTTATTGCAGATATTAGAACATAGGTAGGATTAGAAGCATCCCATAAGGGTCCTTTGTAATGGAGGAATTCGACAACAACGAACAATGGCAAGGTAGGAGGTTGCTTTTGAGTTGTAGAAAATATCAATGAATTTTCCAAGTGAGCCGTTAACAAGTCCTGCTTGAATCCATAAATTAGCAGTTAACATGACTTGTTGACCAATAGCAAGAAGGACCTTTAATGCCAATTTCCCGTCATCAATGGATTGATGGGAATTTTTGTTCCTTTTTTCTGCAAAGCAATGTGCAATTTTCATATTAATCTATTTCAGCATGTGTTTGTTGTGTAGTGCAACAAATCTATTTGTGGGATACAAGTGGATATATTGTTCAAATGAATAATTTTCGACATGTGAAAGGCATGAGGTTTTTCTTGTCATTAGTATTTCCCAGTATGGCAACATTTGGTGTTGCATTTCAAAGGTTTAGCAAGAGTTGTCGAAAGGCAGTTTGAGAAGGACTATTTCCTTGTTGTCAGAAAATTGTTCGAGTGTGACAAAAGTATCAAATGTGCACCAAAGAGCAATTCCAATGGATGAGCCTGCATACATGGGTATGTCTTTTATGGGAGGCAATTGTCTGAAGTCACCAAGAATAATTATGGAGCAATTGGGTTGTACACTGCGAGGGGAAAGCTTGATGTAAGCGTACATCAATTTGAGTTAACATTTTTGGGCCAATAAAGCTCATTTCATCTATAAGAATATAGCGGATATGGCGAAGTTCTAATTGAAGTTTTGAAAGGGATTGGCCTTCAAGAGGGTGCATTTCACCAATGGGTATTTGAAGAGAAGAATGTGTTGTAGATGCATGTATGTTAAAAGCAGCAACACCAGTTGGAGCAAGGAGAAGAAGTGGGGAGGCATTTTGTTTAGATGCAGTTTGAAGTGAAAATTTCAGGCAAGATATGAGGTAAGATTCTCTAGTGCCTGCAGTACCTTGAATCACCAGTTTTAGCTGTTGAGCATATGTAGTGTTTCTGAAATGGGACATGACAAGATCAAAGGCTATGCATTGTGTGGGAGACAAGGAATTAGGCAAGTTGGAGAAGGATGGGGTGTCTTCATGTAGTTGGATGGACAAGCGATTGAGGTCAATGAATGATGTTATTGTCTCATGCAAATGGGTGGGTATATTGTTATGTGACCAATTGTGTTTTTTTTCAAATTCACGATGCCCAAGCATTTCAAGGTCATCAAATTGGATGTTATTGTCTGGTCGCATTTGAGACAGAAGTTTTGATTCATCCATGCTATGGGGAAACAGAAAGGTAATAGCATCTGAGTTTGAATCATCGGATAGAGGTGTAGAGGGTTCTTCTTCTGCATGTTCAATATGCCACACAACATATGTGCCTTTAATGTGATGCCAATGAGAAATAATTTTAGAAGTTGTGGTTCCAATATCATGAGGGATGGACCGAAAAGGTTTGTATAGAAGAGGTTCACTCCAACAAAACTGTTCAAAAGATGAAGAATCAGAGGGAGGAATGGAAGTGAAATGTGGATAGACTATAATAATCTTGTCATGCAAGTTTTGTTTCCATGGATTTTTTTTCCTATTAGGTGAGAAAGACCAACAACGAGCAACTTCAAGCAGAGTTAGATGTTCAAGAGCAATGGGTCTTTGCATGTAAGAAAAAATGAAGGGGGGCGTTGCAGGGGTGTTATTAGTGTCATTAGAAACATGACAAAAGACAATTTGGCTCATGTTTAGGGAAAATAAGTGACGACTACAAAGCACAAGAGGAAGTTTTTGTAGCATGTGACACGTCTCTTGTGCACTAATGTCTCTTTCTGCAACTATTTGTGCAAGGAATTGTTTGATTGGTTGAACAATGGGGATGTCACTTGGTGCAACATGTGCAAGGCGAGAGAGATTTGCATGGTAGGTTTCTGATTTTGTCTCTACTTTTGATGCATACTTTGAAATGTATATGAGAACATCATGTTTACAAAGAACAGGCTGACAATCAACATTAGCGCTCCATTTTGAAAGCATGATAGGGTTGTGAATATTTAGAAGGGGATCATTTCTTGCAGGATTGTAGGTTTTTCGTCCATTTGGATCAATGAATAACGAAGAATTAGCTTGTAGCTCATATGGAAAACCATAGCAACATTGAACAGATGTTCCTTTTTTGCGAAGGCAAGTTGACTCTAAACATCTGGTGTGCCTTTGAACAAAATTGACAAGTTCTTCATAGTTAGTTGAGTAGTTTGATGCAAATATCGAATGTGATGCAAGACTACATGGATCATTTGTAGTAGCATGGTGTGACCAATATGTGGACAACTAGGAATTACGAGGATTCCAAGTCGTCACATGTGTGTCAAAAACAAATTGCAGCTTCAACTGCGACATCATCTTCCCAATCTAACGTGTCCATATTTGGTGCATTTGCCAACCAAATAAAACCATGAATGTGTGTGGATCCTCTATGCTTCCATTCATATCTACATGGGAGAAAAAATCATATATTAGAAATAAATTGTATTAAGTGAAAAATACGAAGAGAAAAGTAAGAATGAATAGATGGTATAATACCTGCACCAAGAATCTGTTATATGAAAACCTTTTTGAAGCACCTCTTGAATAACTGTTTTGAATCTATTGTGCATGTATTGTGATGAAATATGTGGATTTGATATGATGTTGTGAACCTTCCATTGATAGTCTTGAGCTAAACAACTAGGACGTTTAGTAGGCATTAGAGCATGCAAATCTGGCCATTTTGTGTCAGTTGCACTAAGGGTGAAGAAGAAAGTTGGTGTACCTTGTTGATTGATCATATTTGTCAGTTCAACTCTACTTTTGTTCCAATACGAACGTGTTCCATGTAACGAAGACCCAAATCTTGCGACCCTCTCACCAATTTTCTCATTAGGCATGTCTTGCAATTGGTTGACAAGCTTAAGTAATGTGGGAGGTAGTGTATCTTCAAGATTTATTTTGACAAAACATAGGCAGTAGCATTACTTCGATGACGCATAATTAGATTGTATATGTAGTATCAGAAGTGAGGATGTTGGCTGAATCTATTGTCATGATAGCAAATGAGGTGAAGTGCATATTCATGCATATCAACCTCATGAATGTGTGGTTGTAATAACATTGTTGTACTTGTGAAGCAAAGCTGGAAGGTGGTAGCACTACAACAAAAACTGGATTTAGCGTCTCTTTTTGCATCCCTTTTTGCGTCTAAACCATTTTTTAGTGTATTTTTCTTCAATTTTTGGACAAAATGGCACAATTTCACGAGTTGGTGCTATTTTAGGCATTTTTTTGCGTCCTTTCTCTAAATATGGCGCAAATTGCGGTGTAATTTGCACCAGGTTTTGCACTTGGTTATGCGCCAAGTTTTGCATCAGATTTTGCGATAGGTTTTGAGCCTATTTTTGCACCTAATTTTGCGCCTAGTTTGTACATCTACTCTTGTTGAGCCCCCTTTTACACCCATGTTTGCCAAAACTTTTACGCGATTTTTTTCATCCACTTTTGCATCATTTTTTACATCCAATTTTGCATCCACTTCTTCTTCTTTTTTTGCATCCCTCTATGCACCAAGTTTTGCATCAAAGTTTACATCATGTTTTGAGTCTAGTTTTGCATCTCTTTTTGTTTTAGCCATTTTTGCATCCACTTTTGCATCCATTTTTTTGCCCACTTTTGCATCCATTTTTTCGTCCACCTTTGCATCCTATTTTGCATCCATGTTTACGTATTTTTTTTGCATCTACTATTGCATCCACTTTTGCATCCACTTTTGTCGTGTCCCAATTCACACCCATTTTTGCACTTACTTTTACACCCACTTTTGCTTCAACTTTTGCATCCACGTTTGCATCTTTTTTTGCATCCAATTTTACATCAGTTATTGCATCCATTTTTGCATCCACTTTTGCATCGGGTTTTGCGTTGGGTGTTACGACTACTTTTGCATCTACTTTTGCATCTACTTTTGTTGCATCCACTTTTGCATCCAATTTTGTATCCAATTTTACATCCATGGTTGTATCCACTTTTGCGCCACTTTTTTCATCATGTGTTGCTTCCATGATTGCATCATTTTTTGCGTCCACTTTTGCATCATCTTTTGCATCCATTTTTGTTGCACCCCATTATGCGCCCACTTTTACACCTACTTTTGTTGCATCCATGTTTGCATCCTTTTTTGCATCCATGTTTTTATTCACTTTTGCATCCAGTTTTACACCCAGATGTTGAAGATGAAAATGAGGATAATGATTATGATATTGAGGATGGTTATGATGATGATGATAATATTGTTGATAACGAGGAGAACGATGACAATTATGATGATGATGATGATGATGAGGATAATGGCAATGACGAAATCACCGATGATTATGGTGGCAATGAAATGAATGATGACGATGGTGATGATGACAATGATGATGATGATGAATACAATGAGAATGATGATGTTGATCATCTTAAAAAATAAGTTTTTATTTTTCATGCATAAATTGTGCGTGTCCTCCATGTCCCTTTTCCACTAATCACATATTTTGGGTAGATGTTATTTCTTATTCCAAAGGTAATGATGAATAACTGATGAAAATGCTAATAATCATGATGGTGATGATCTCAAGGACAATGGCGATGATGATGATATGGATGATGATTATGCCGATGATGATGACTATTGTGATAATCATGATGACAATGACAAAGATGACGACGATGATCATGATCATCATCATTTCCATCATCGTCATCATCAAAAACATCATCATTGTCATTTTCATCTAGTTCATCAGCGTCATCATTTAAAGCATATGGGATATGTTCACCAATTAAAGCATGCATAACAAGTGAGATTATTCTAAAACACCCCACCAAAGTACAGAATTCAAACCACAAGGGAAACATAATATTGAAATTGTTCCC
>LPNX010080111.1:82341-98676 GCA_001517045.1 Pseudotsuga menziesii
TTTTTATTTGTGTTCACAGCTTGCATGTATTTCGTGGGCCAATTTCTTTAGAATGGCAACAACGTCTGCCCAACCTTGTGAGGTTCTTGGAGGAAGCTCTATTCAAGGAGGCGACTTCAAAGGTATATATAGTAATCGGAAGCCATTTTGTAAATCCATTGCTTGAGGGTTTGCTCAGTATTCAACTGATTTTTTTTGAATTCTACGTTTAGTCATTTTATTGCCAGACAAATGCTCTGCATGAGTCAGAATCCAGATAAGTATTTATGCTGATTTGTTACTATCCTTGAAATTGAGTGTCCAATTTTACACTTGTGGAAGCAAATCTGTATCACCCGAACTATTGTTGAACTGAAGTTTGTGTCATTCTTTTGAATTATGTTATCAGGAAGAATACATGAACTTGAGCACTTTGGAGTGTCGTTTGACCTTATTGATGAAACGGTTTCAACATAATTGTAACTAGAATCTTAGTCATCAAAATCCTCATGCTGGAATGATGATACCAACTCCAGGATTGCAACAAAGTGGAAATGCAAGTGCAATGATTCCTACTGCAGGTGCTAATATTTCTATGGTTAATGGTCCTGGCACAAGCGCTGCGGTCCCCAACACAGTTGGTATTGGAAACATGCTACCAAATAATAATGAAAATGTTAGTTTATTACAAGGTAACTCATTACTGGCAACAGATAATAACTCAAGAAAAATGATGCCTACCCCTGGCCTCAGCGACAATGCTTTCTCTATTTCTGATGACAATAATGCATTCCAGTCCCAGCAAAGTATTTCCACAGGTACAGGAAGCATGATGCCTACAATAGGTTTGCCAAGAGTTGGAAGTCAGATGATTCCAACACCTGGACTAAATACTCCACATTCTATGCCCATGAGTTCTACATGCTCTGGTGGATTGAGTAACTCTAATGTTGATGCTGTGACAGCTGCTCAACAGCACCAGTTGCAACATCAGAAACAACAACAACAGAAACAGCTGCAGCAGTAACAGCTGCAGCAGCAACAACTGCATCAGCAACAGATGCAGTTTAGTGGAGGGAAAACCAGCCGCATTTATCATAACATGAATGGTCAGATGGGTGGTACAATGGGCATCAACATGCTGTAGAAAAATTCTTCTTATGGGCTATTAAATGGAGGTATGAATAATAGGATGCAGCTTTTGAGTGGAAATCAACATTTTGTGAATGGAACTACCCCACATCCTAACACCGGAAGCTACCTGACTCCTTCCCGATTTGGCAATCTACAAATGCCTTCTCAACAACATGTTCAAAGGTAGCGGCATTTAGTGCAACGTGAGTGTGTCTTTGTCTTGCTCTACTAGTTTTCTGCAGATATTGTTTTCAATAAAATTATTTGAACTTCATCAATTTTTTTAGGTTTTGATTTCTTATATTCTGTTATAAAGACAACATTTAATTATTGTTTACAAGCAGCATTGTCTCATCAAATGAGTGATGGATATGCAATGAACGCTGTTGATCTTGTTGGGGCGGGAAACTTATATAATCCTGTAACATCAGGTGGAGTTGCAGCTGCAAGTAGCTTTAATTCAAACTCTTTAGGATTACAATAAAAAATGATTCATGTCCCTGGTTTATCCCCTCAACAATCAAATTGCACACACAGCAGCAGGTCCAATAGCATAAGTCTCAGGGTCCTGATCATTCTCCCCAAAGAAATTTACAATTGCCAAGGGCACAATTAATTCAGCAAATGCAACAACAAATGCAACAACCACACCAGCAAAACACGCAACATCAACCTCACCAACAACAACAGTATCAACAGCAGCATCACAATCATCTACAAAATCAACAGAGTCAACATCAGCAACCATTATTGTTAAAGAGTGAATATGTACAACAGAACCAGTTGACTTCAAAATTGTCTGGCCATAAACATTTGGGCATTGGTTTGCAGCCCCAAAATGAAGCATTGCAGCATCATACTATTCCACAAGCCTCAAATGAACAACTGCAGCCACAGGTCACTAGTGCACAAATGCAGCCATCTCAGTCTGGAGGGCTTCTAATGCATCAGGACTTGCCTAATAGTCAGCTGTTGTACCATCAACTATCTCAAAAATCACAGTAGCAGCAGGTACCATCACCACAACAGCAACAACAAATCCAGTCACAGAATTATTCAAATAGTTTTCCTATTGAAGTACAGCTAGAGGCTTTGTTGCAAGGATTGCAGGAGTCTCAGTCTCAGGAGAAATTTCAGGTACCATAGCAAGTTGCACACTCAGAAGATAAACGATAGTTACAACAAGAAGTTGAACAAAGTATGGAAATTCATGATGATGTTCATAATGCTGAGCAGCCACATCAATCACATGTAAGTGGAAGAGTGTCAATTGTAACAAATCAAACCAGAGTTGAAACATCATTTGGAGCCACTGTATCAACTGGACAACCGAGCACTGTTTCTGAGTCACGACAACAACAGTATGTCAAACAACAACGTTGGTTGCTCTTTTTGTGTCATGCTAGTAAATGTTCAGCTCCTGAAGACCAATGTCAAACGATACATTGTTCAACCGCACAGTAGTTATGGGCACACATTACAAAGTGTCATGATCCTGAATGCACTTATCTTAGGTGTCATGCATCTAGGACTCTTCTGCGGCACCATCAAAATTGTCGTGACTTACATTGTCCTGTTTGTGGTCCAGTTCGGCAAATCATATTGCAACATCGCCTGGGACATGTTCAACCATCAAACTCAAAAGAGACGGGTCTTACAAATGGTGACAAAAAGTTTGCCAATGCTACAAATAGAATTGAGACCAATGTAACTCTGTCGTCAAAATCTGGAAATTCTGTTGAAGAAGAAGCTCAAATTCAGCAACCTCCTCTCAAGAAAGAAAATATTGAGCCTTTCTCGCCAAGTTGTGCATTGACACAAGTTGAAACTCCACAGGCATCTACCCCAACTTCGAGCTAGACACAGATAGCCTTCCAGGTACGGCCTCAAGTTTCCCAGCAGATTGGACAATGCCCATCTGCAGGAAAATCTGAAATGGCCAACTCTGCAAGAGTAGATCCCATACCTGTGAAAATAGAACCGGCTAAGAGTTTGATCCAAAGTATTTCTCAGAAATATTCTGAGTTAAAGAAAGATCCTGCAGTTGAGCATGCTCAGTCATTGTGTCAAGCAATGAAGCCTGAGCCTTTTGTCGTTTCTATAATCAAAATGCCTGTGCAGGATAAACAAGAAATTGTGTCAGTTAAGAAAGAATATGTGCTGGTCAAACCTGAATCTGGACGGTTTAAACAAGAAGTCACAACAGGAGTACTCCCACCTGATAATTCAGCAGCATTAAAATTGGGAAAACCAAAAATCAAAGGTGTTTCCCTGACTGAACTGTTCACACCAGAGCAAATTAGGGAGCATATTACAGGTCTGTGTCAGTGGGTTGGTCAGGTCAGTTAACACTTTACAGCTCTTAGGGGTTGTTGTAGATGTTCTTTCTAAATTCCTATGCATTTGTGGACTAATATTCCATCTGTTTATGTTTAAAATAATGTGCATGTGGAACAAATTCACCTTTACACAAACAATGCATGGTCTAAAAATACTAATTATAATTATTTTTCTTGAGGTTGTGGTACTGTTGCTGATGTTTGACTTTTGCATTTTCCTGTGACCTTGATTGGTGTTTGACTGGTTTGTGCTTCACTTATTTATGCATTTCCTGGCAGGCAATATTCTTCTCATCCCACCTTCTCCTCTCTGTGTTCTTTCATCGTTAATTTGCTTCACATTCTTCCACATTTTTAACTATTTCCAATTAGTTTTTAAACTCGGTTTCTGGCAGTTTTCTCTAAGAAGGCATCATTATGCTCATCTATGTCCCTAATTGGTTGCATGCTTTTCATGGCCTCAATTTTTCCCTTGATTTATTTTTTTCTCTACCTTTGTTCTTACTTTAATAGGATGTGTCTCAAGTTTACAAGATCATTTATTACTTACATGAATTGTTTCAGTGATTTGTATGATAGTTTGATGAAACCAAAATAACTAAAAGAACATACTAGATGTTGGAGAAGAGCAAATACGAACAGTCAAGTAGGGGGATGTGTAACTTCTTCTGTGCTGATCTTGGACTTGATACGTGTATTTTAAAAAATAATAAAAAATATTGCTTTCTTCACTTGTTTAAACTTTAACCTTGTAAAGTGCAGGTCACTGGTTGCAAATTTGTCAGCAACAAATTGCTACAAATCAAAACACTTGAAATTACCAAAAAACTGGGCTTTAGGTAATGTACTGTAAGGTCTTGCTCCGTTTAATTTGTTTTCTCTATGTTTGGGTTTGACTTGGTGCTCATTTTAAAGGAAAATTATTGTTTGTTGTACAGTGGAGAAGGCCAAGTTCTTTTATATTGCTGGCTTTTCCCTTACAATCTCCCCTGAGTCAATTCTACCTGTGGCTGAACATGCAGCTCAGAAAGGAAAGGTATTGCAATCACCTTGGTATCTGGTAGCATAGGGGTTATTTTGTTTTATTGGTTGTTTGGAAAATTAACAATGTCCATACCAAAGGGTTTGTCTCATATCCTGTATGACTCTTGTATCTCACGTTGTGCAGATATTTATGATGAATCTTGCAGCTCCTTTTATCTGCGAATTTTTTTCTGAAGCATTGATGAAAGTCTTTCCGTAAGACTTACTTCCTTGTGTTGTTTTTTTTTATATCTAGATAGCATATGATTGCACAGATAGAAAAACATTTCTAATTTCATGCCAAGTTGATTTGGCTTTCTTCTACTATGATGTCTGAATTCCCTATGTTATATATTATTCTACTGTTTGAATTTGTTCATTATATCTGGGTATTTTGTCTTAGGTATATGGATTATGTTTTTGGAAATGAGACTGAAGTAAGGACCTTTGCACGGGTGCAAGGGTGGGAGGTAAATTATTTGATATCTTAATTTCTAACCACTGTATTTGTAAACATGAATGGTGTAGAGATGTTTACTAACTATTTTATATTTTTTAGACTGATAATGTTGAAGAAATAGCTCTAAAGATGTCAGTACTACCAAAGGCAACTGGAACTCACAAGAGGATAGCTGTTATTACACAAGGTGCAGATCCAGTAGTTGTTGTAGAAGATGGAAAGGTAACTTCTGTTCTATCTTTTGTACTTTTTTTATAGCTGACATTGAGAATAAGAGAAGAAATTCCTTGGAATATTGTACCTGTAGAGGCCAAAGGTTCAGGGGTACTTTGGTGGAGTACCCTCCATTTAGGCCATGAGTCTAGCAACTTCTGATGACATAATTGGGCTTTCTTGGGTTTTTATTCACCTACATTCTCTATATTTAAAAAATTTCCTAAATACAGGCTGTTGTCTTACTTCTCTGGTACCATTCTTAGTCTTGACAACCTTCTTCCATAGCTATCATTCTCTTGTTTTTTGCTGTGAAATTTAAGGCACTCATAAGTTGCCTTTGTATTTAGGAGTTCAAGTTCTACATTTCCTCCAGTCCTCTGAAACTCATGTCAGTGTTATAAGGGACACCAGGAAATCAACTAACAAATGAATTTTTGCTTCTTAATGAGATCTTGGTTCTTGCTAAATACTTTAAGAATCAATTAGTGTTGGTTCTTGTATAATCCCTTCCATATTCAACCAAATACATTCTGGTCAATTGTGTTAGAGTTCTTTCCCTTATGACCAAAGGATGATATGAGCTTGATCAAATTCTCAGCAAGTTATTGTTACATAGTAAACATGTGCAACCACATGGCAATCAACATTGGAGACAAACTATATGTAGGATATGGTCTATGACATGACATTGTCACCGCCGTCATCTTTACAATCTGATTCTTGATGACAAGAGACCTCGAAGACATCATCAAGAGTCATGACCGGAGGTGATGTATAGTTTGCCAGGATTTTGTTGAACTCCACTATAAATATCTACCCTTAGAAGAACCTTTAGCAGATTATCTCATTTGATCAGTTTTTTGAGAACTATATTGTTGTTGAGATGGAGAATTAAGTAGAAGGGTTGACCCAAGTTTGTGAGTGCACTTAAGTAATTGTATTACTCTAAAGCTGAAAATAAATTTGCACTAGAATGTTGTTTTTGGATCCCCAATGCAAACATTTCATGATGTTCTCTGTCAATAATTGAAATAATTGTATATGGATCAAGTTCTGGATTTTGATATTTTCCCTGTATATCTTTTCAACTATTAAAACAGAAAACATGCTTTACAACAGAAATTAGTGTGTGAAATCATTTCGGAATCATATCTCTATTGTTTTGATGTACATTACCTAATGCATTGTTTCTTCTTGCAAGGATTTTATATCTTGCTACTTCTTGCAAGGATTGTGGAAAGGTTTATATTGGCGAGACAGGTCGATTGGTACATATAAGGTTGAAGGAAGCGGACATCATTCATGAAAGGATAAATAAATAGGCACTGGCATAACATTCAAAATCCTCTAAACACCATCTTGGTATAGAAAATGCAAGGGTTATTATTGGCATTGACAACTACACAAAGAGTCGTGTCTGAGAGGCTATAGAGATGACAATGACAGATGGAAATTAAGTAAATCTTGGACCACAGTTATGAACCTTTAGCAGATTAATTTGAACTTAGGATTGTATTAATATTAAATAATATTTTTAAATATTATCAATATTAAACATTATTAATTTTTAAATATTAATAATATTATTAATTAGCAAATGTTAATATTAATTATATATATTATTAATATCAATAAAAATAAATAATATTATTTATTATTAATATTATCAATTTTAATATTAATTTATTTCTAATTAAATTAATAACTTGATGAAGTGATGCAATGCCCCTTCAGAATCTCTTGATGGAACAATCGTTAGTAAGATGAGAAACCCCTCAACTTCATCTACTTCCTTGTGGCCTTATCAATTGCGGAAACCGGTATGATGCTTTTCCCAATTGACATCTTACTAATTTTGAGATTATAAATAATGCACATAATATAAATTGTCTTTGTTGGTGTTCATTGTTAAAATATTCATTATATCATATATGATGCTCATAGTAGGCATTTTCTTTTAGTAACCATTCATGAGTTCTTCTCTTACCATCCTATTGCTGAAAAAAATCACATCATCAATGAATAACAACATTTATATAGAAACACATATCCTCAATTGGATTCTACAACTATTTCTTAAACACATCCATTATTCTTTGTCCATATCAAGTTTAGGTTATTAGGTATGCATCAATACATTATGTTGTTATTTAAGACCCTTTTGCAGACCACTTTAATAGATTGTGTAATTGTTTAGGATATTTTGTTGTTAATATTGTTTCTCTTCCTGATTCCTAAAGGGTGTTAGCTCACTGGAAGAGCGCCTGCTTTACAAGCAGAAAGTTGGTGGTTCGATTCCTCCATGCCCTAATAATATTGCAATGTATTTCTAAAGGTAAAAAATGTAGTAGTGCAATATGGATAATATTAGATGCAACACTAAATGCAAAAGATGATGTAAAATTGGACGTCACACCAAACACAAAATTGGATGCAAAAGTCGACCTTATGTCAGATGCAAATGTGGACACAAAAATGGATGTCACACTAAACGAAAAATTGGATGCAAAAAGAGACTCAACACTAGACACAATTAATGACTCAAAACTAGATGCAATACTAGGTCCAAAACTAGACGAAACAATAGATGCAAAAGTGGACTCCTAATTAGACGTAAAATTGGACATTAAATTGAGCACAAAATATGGTGTATCGATGGACATAAAACCAAGCATAACACTAAGTGCAAAACTGGAAGCAACACTTGGCGCAAACAAAAACTTAAGATGAGACACAATATTGGATGCATGATGGGACAAAACATTGGATGTAAAACTAGAAGTAATATTGAATGCAAGATTGGATGCAAAATTGGACAAAAAACTAGATTCAATATTACATACAAACATGGGCGCAAAACTAGGCGCAACACGGGGTGC
Organism: Pseudotsuga menziesii; assembly: GCA_001517045.1. Classification (NCBI taxonomy): domain Eukaryota; kingdom Viridiplantae; phylum Streptophyta; class Pinopsida; order Pinales; family Pinaceae; genus Pseudotsuga; species Pseudotsuga menziesii. The sequence continues at coordinate 90,372 of LPNX010080111.1, forward strand.
AACATTGGGCTCAAACATAGATGCAAAAAAAGACATCAACCAGGATGCAACACTAGGTGCAAACCTAGATGCAAAATACAACCTAAATCGAGATGAAACATTAGAAACAAACATGGATACAAAAAAAGATGTAAAACAAGATACAAAATTAGATGCAAATGGGGATGCAACATTATAAGTAAAATTGGATGCAAAACTAGACGCAATATTGGGCCGAAAATTGGATGCAAACCTAGATGCAACGTTAGATGCATAATTGGACACATAATTTTATGCAAAACATGGTGCAAAATTGGGTGCAAGACTCGATGAAAAACTAGGAGAAAAATAAGACGCAACATTGGATGAAAAACTGAGCTTGAAATTGGGTGCAAACAAGGATGTAACAAAGGACGCAAAAAAAGATGCAATAGAAGTTGCAAAATTGGGCGCAAATTAAGGCGTAACAAAAGATGTAAAAAATTGGGCACAAAAATGGACGCAAAAATGGATGTTAAAAAGGACCCAAAAAAAGATGCAATAGATGGCGTTTTATGAAAATGTACAATGGCGCCAGGTTTAGCGCTGGATTGTTCACCATAATTGGAAAAAAATTACACTAAAATCCGACGCTAAATTCGACGCTAAATCCAGTTTTTGTTGTAGTGTAGTGGGATATTTGGTATGTGTAACAACTGTCTAATTTCTTCAACCTCAATTATAGAATTAGTTTGTGTTGAAATAAATGATGAGGATTCCAATTCATAGGTTTCAAATGAATTTGGTGGTTGATCTGTACAGGACAAGCTTTGTTGATGAGATAATGTATCATTTCTATTAAGATGTTGAATCAAAGGTGAAATGTCTGCTAAAATAAGAGGCAACGAAGCTAATGCAATTGGGTTGAATTGTACATCCTTGTAGTATGGGTTGTTTTCCATTTTGAATTAAAGGGAAGTGAGAACATGTGTTCGACTAACAAACAGTTCATATGGATTATTTGTAGAATTACATTTCCAAACAACGAGGATGTCGAGTTTTGATACTAAATGCAGTAGGTATGTGGAAATATTGGAAATGTCTTGGGGGAAGAAAATAGTATGGCCAGAGTATTTATATTGACCACCATGAGCATGTGTCACTTGCGAGATTGGGTTAGCATGACTAATGAGCATTTCTTCAACCTATGTAAGTACTACAAGGACAGTTGGTTGGTTTCCTGGATCCATATTGTTTTCCAATGAAAAGCGATGGCCTTTTCATTCTAGAATACAATGAGAACAAGTGTATGCACCATGGAAGTTTTTTGTTACAATACCAGGGTAACATTATTTGCAAATCAAGAAAACATGCATATCAACTAGTTGGTCCATTTTTTTACGAAATCGTTGATGTGCATCATTGAGGTGGTTGTTCAATGGATTTGGCACAAGAGATGGAAGTGAAGTTGTGTCGATGGGTTCTGCAAGAGAAATTGAAGAAGACATATCCACAGGCATATGAGAAACCCTGTAAAGAAGACATTGTTTCTTGTTATTTTATCTCTGTTTTGTGCATATAAAACTCTTCTTCATACATTGGCTTGTTCATTGTCATGATTTGGCATAATTCCTACAAGAAAATTGTAAACTTGTTAAACACCTAGAATCTTTGATTGTTGGCGGTGACACATTTTGTATATTTATTAACTACAAACTATATGGATATAAAGCAGAAGATAAAAAATAAATGTTAATTCATTACATATGGGGAAGTAAGAATGTAGCTTAAAATAATATAACTGGAGTAAATTTTGTTTTTCAAGTTCTAGCTTGATAATTGTAAGAAAACAACAATATAGAAGAACAAAGTGTAGTGTGAGAAAGTATAAATGAAAAAAAAGTAACTGTAATTATTGTTATGTACAGAGTAATGAAAAGTTGTGCTCATAAACAAGAGAACAAAGTTGTGCATTTTATAAAAAACAGAATAGCAAAATAGTATTGTATTTAAAAACTACCACATAGGTTTTATCAACAATTTGGGTAAGAAATGGTAAGTGATAGCTTGTACATTGGAAGTATGAGAATGCAAGAAAGTGGTGCTATAAGAGAGTTAAAAAAATACCCTGCTATGTTGAACAATGAAACAAGGAGTTAAAATTGAGAATTGAAATCATTCATTATAAACAATGAAGAATGGTTAAGTATCAAGTTGAAAAAACTTATATATTTATGTGTCCATCTAAAATTGTCATTTATGTGTTTTCAACCATGACAATTACAACTTTTAGGCATGCAACTCCGCAAAAGGTCTCTGTTCTAACTGAAAGAGTAAGGATTATTTTTTTGTTGCAGATCCTCTGGACTTTTTCATCGAATGATGTTGTTTCAGTTGAGAGAAGACACAGATCTTTTGCAGAAATTTTGATGAGTTGGTTTGCAGCATCATCAAAATGTATCACACCATGAAGGTATCCAGTGACATCTTCCAAGTCAACCTTTAGTATATATCGATAGTCACATTCAAGAAACTCTCCATCACATTTAGCACAATGCCAAATGTCTCCAACTTTGTGGGCAATCTTTTTCATGCATTGTATTCCGTCAACAAAAAGAGCGCATGCAAGGAAATAGAAGTCATCCATGTTAACATTTGTGATGGTTTCTACAAGAGAGTACCAAACAGTTTTTTCAGAGGATTGAAGAGTTTGTAGATCATTGATGGTAATGACTTTACGAGAACCAGAATGAAAGGCATTGAACTTTCAGCTCAAAGATGGTGATGCTGAAAGAAATCCGTTGTCATGAAACCATTTTTGGAGAACTGAAGTGTCTTCAATTTTTGGGTTTATAAAAACAGTAGTATTGGAAATAGTTCCAACAGCTTTTCCATTAAAATCTGTAACACGAACACCTTTGATTGCAACAACTGGAGGCGTAGGTAAACCACGCAAGTTGGAAAGCTCAACTCCTTCAATTTGGCAATGCTCTCCCTAAAGTGATATGTCAATACTATAGCCTGACATGTCACATAGTCCAATAGTGCGCCTAACAGTCTCAACACCATCTCCTTTTCATATTGTGGATGTAGGAGAAACTGAATGACAAGGCCAACAAGGTCCACCATGGAATTGGTAGGTATAGTTTGTATCTCCTAAATAGTTGTAAGGTTAAAGAAATAAAAAGGTATGAATGGGTATTCATTTAAGCATGGTTGGATGGTTGAGGAGGAACCTAGGAAAATCTCATTATGGCTTTTCAAATGGTTGAAAATTGGATTGGATGCTTTCATTGTGCCATTTGATACAAAGAGAGTGCCAATTCATTGAATGCATATATATGTATTTCATCATGTGAAGCATTAACAATGTCAAATCCAAATATTTTTCCAAACCCTCATTAGTTTCCATATTCATGTAGCTTTGTCTTGGAAATAACTTGACCTTGAATTTTCCAAAATTTTCTAGAAGAGGAGAGTGATGTGAATGAAATAGTTGATGTATCCAAGGCAATGTTTTCATCTACTGAGCTAGGATTCACTAGAGCAGAGGAACAACTCTGCAAGGGAGAAGGTACAGGTAAGTCGTAAGGTGCGTGATATCCAATAATTGATGCATACACTATGACAACTTCGAGTGCAAGCAATGCGATAGTCCTATGAGAAGAAGTATGTTAGAGTTCAATGGGATAGAAAAACCTTGGATGCATGAACAATGTGAAATTGATTAAGTGGAGAAAGACAACAAGGAAATTAAACATACGTTACACTATGTACAATGTTGCATGTACATTTGGTAACTTTGATTATAGATCCTTCTTTTAGTTGTCCAGTTTCTACAAGACTACTATATATAGTTGGGAGCAATAGCTCATGCTTTTGGAGCCCGTCTCAGATATAAATTTGGAACTGAATAGATGATGAGTTGAGTGAGTTCACTTGGTTTAATGAGGAGACCTTTACCAGCGGGAAAAAGGTTGACAACACCATGTATCAAGAGTGAAATATAATCTTCAGTTAGCATACTCTCCATAGCGTGAAGGTTATGTTTTGATGTGAAATGAAAGAGGGCATGAACAAACAAAAATTGCAATGTAACATATTCATGTGATTGAATAACAACAAATAAAATGCATATAAGACAACAAATGTTTTTCGCATGAACATATTTCATGATTCTGGTTAATGTTATTCATTATCTATTATAAATATTAAATATGGACTATTATTCATTATCTATTATAAATATTAATGCTAAAACTTGGATTTGGCATTTTCAGCTTGCGCTTTCCTCTGTGTGGTAAGCAGAAGTCAGAAAGAAATTTATTTAAACTAAAATCATACACAAATTTTGGATTCCCCATTTTGCAGTTTCGAAAGTGGAAGAAAAAACTTTGCGAAGGAAAAATGTCAAATACTCGATCTTCGCTTTTCTCATTTTTTTGACTTCTGCTTTTCTCAATGCGGAAGGCAGAAGTCGAAAAACACAGAAAGGAAAATACAAACATGTAAATTTCACTTTCTGCATTCTCCAAACCGAAAAGTGGAAGTTGGAAAGAAAGAAATTAAAATCTAGAATCTGCATAGGCGGAAGGTAGAAAACGGGAATATATTTTCCTGATGAGTTAAAAAAATCGATTTCAGTGTTCCGCACTGCAGAAAACGGAATGGGAAGCGCTACGCAAATTATATTTGCATAAATAGTTAATTGTTATACTTTCATATTTAAGATGTTTTTTTAGTTGAATGAACTTCGCTTTCTTAAAAAAAAGAGAAATAAATGATTATGCAACATAGTTACATGGAAATCAGAATTTACAAGTTAATAATAAAACTGTGTATTTCTGACTTCTGGTTTTCATAGTATGGAATGCGGAAATCACAAAAGTCTGTTTATTTCTTGATTTTCGCTTGCATTTCATTGCAAATATGTAACTTTCGATTTTCGCAATACATAGTTTGTGAAAGTTGGGATTTGGCATTTGTGGCAGTCAAATTCCGCACAGCAGAAAGTGGTTGTGAAAGAAATTTATTTCAAGTAAAAACGTATCAAAATTTTGCATGCCGGGACAAAAACATTCAAGGAATAAAACCCTGTATTTTGGACCTCCTGTTTCCGTAGGGCGAAATTCAGAAATTGGAATAGTCTTTCACGGAATTTTTATCTTATTTCTTGATTTTTTCTTTCATTCCATAGACGAAAGGTGGAACTTGAGAATACATTTCCCTTTTCAGTTTAAAAAAACTGAATGCCTCGTTCCTCACTTCAGAATTGATTTTTCATTGATTTTTCTTTGGAGAAAATTGACTCCCTCGATCTGTACTGCGGAAAGCAGAATGCCAAAACGTGGCCCAAGTTCTTTTTACATCAATAACTTTTATGCCTTTCTTACCTCAGAAAGATGAAAGCGAAAAAAGAAAAACTTCAAAGTTCCTATTTCTGCATTCCACACGACGGGATGCAGAACGTGAAAGGCCAAAGCGACCCCTATTAGAGTGGCCTCCTATAATTCAGAATGCAGAAGTAAAAAAACTTGAAAAGAAAAACATGAAAGGTGCAATTTCCACATTCCGGAAAAATAAGTGCGACAGAATTTTTCGGTTTCCACATTGCGCATGGCGAAAAGCGGAAGTCGAAAAGCACAGAAACTTATATTCGAAAATGTAAATTTCGATTTCCGCATTGTCCAAAGTGGAAAGCGGAAATTGGCAAGATGAATTAAAAATCTAGAATTCTCATTGATGGAAGTTGGAAATCAGGAATACATTTTCCTCGTTCCTTGCTGCAGAAAGCAGAATGCGGAAGCGCTACCCAAGTTCTATTTACATAAAACAACTTCTTCACCTTTTCTAACTTGGAAAGTGAATGGCGAAAAGTGGAATGCAAAATGCGGAAGCGACCACTGTTATAGTAGCCAAGTAGAATGCCAAAACGTGGCCCAAGTTCTATTTACATAAATAATTTTTTCTCCTTTCTTACCTCGAAAAGCTGAAGGAGGAAAAAGAAAATCTTCAAAGTTCCTATTTATGCAACACTGCAGCAATAACATCAAAACAAAGCAAGAGTGTTTGACCATCTCATAATAATACTAAATGAATATTCAAAACATTTAAGCAGACTAAAGGAATACCTGCAAATTTAAGAAGGTGCGGAAACCTTTGTTGGAAACTCTCTAGTGTAAATGAAGCGCAGTAAAATCAATATGTGTGAAGAAAACAGTAAGAAATAGTGGTTACTTGAAGGTCTGTTTATATGTGCAAAGCAAATGCGGTTCATCATCCAATGCGGTAAATGCATTATTGTAACAATATTTTGAAGATCATCATAAGCTGAGAAAAGATGAAGATATTGACCCATGTCTGAATCATATGACAAGCTTTCTTGCATTAATTGAGCAACAATGCATTGATGAAACATTAATCCTAGTGGATGAAGGGACATGGGCAACGTGTATTCAATTGAGTGAAGCACCAGTGAAACGAAACCTCGACCAAATTGACCCCACAAATTGTGAGCCTAAAGCTAGAAAACTTGTCAAGAATATCTTAAGCTAAACCCACAAAAACTGTTGGACCAAAACTTTCGCAAAATCCTTGGCATAAAGTCTTGGCAAGGACTCTGTCAAATCAAGAGAAATAAACTGCAGGGAAGGACATTAAAATCCTATACAAAAAATGCCAGGACCAATCATTTAGGACAATAGATAGAAGTGTAGTGAAAACACGCAAGCCACCTGTCAAAAAAACACGCTAAACACCAACTACAAAGAACGATCCGCAATTGGAAATCAATCCATCAAGTCCATCTATCCATTAATGTGCAGCACCGACCGTAACATAGAGGACACCTACGGTCTGCGGGATAGAAGTTCCCAAATCAAGATTGCAGAATCGGGGACCCAACTAAAATGCAGTAAAAAAAATAAAAAAAATTATCAGCATACGTGCATGAAAAAAATGTAAGGACAATAAATCCATCATACCATTTTGTCAGGATGGAAATAATTTCCTTTGAAACTGAGACCCAACACCTGTCCAGGCTCCATTCGCTAATCCAACGTGACACTTATCGAATTGTTAATGGCTAGGGAGACGAGGAATCTTTTGAGACTGCGTCTCCATAGGGAAAACGCCTTCAGCGTAATTAATTTTGATTTATTGAATATTAAAAAATTATTTTAATATTTTGGTACCTGGCCTGTGTAGTTGTCTTATGAGTCTATGGGTCTTTGGCACGATCACAGTGATTCATCTTGCTCATTATAATAGTGTTACTTATGGTATTAGTACTATATTCATACACCTACAGAAAGAGTATGGAGTAAGAGCTTAACCATGAAGTGTTAATAAGATAATCGTATAGAGTTACTTATGTCACTACTTATTTGAAGATTCTAAGATATTTTTTATTTAATCAAGACATAGGTTGTGTTTTCATGAATTACATATGTTGTATTGTAATCACTACATGTAAGGATATCTTTAATCTATTGATAATGCAAGCTTAACTAGACTGGTTCCATAAGTTTACACCACCGTTGGTTCATTCCGTCCTGATAAGATAAGGTAAATAGTCTCATAGTTCCTACGCCATCCATAATTTCATATGATCTCATCGATTCTAGCAGTAATTCATGAATAGGGGTAGTTATGATCCGACGATCGCTGTCGAAAGTTTATTGAATAGTGAATCGGGACCGTAGTTTTCTATGCAGCCGCCGTTGCGGAAGCTAACTAATAAAAGTCCCGATGGGAATCATGTTTTTTGCTGATGGTTTATCTCTTTCGTTTTTTGGTTTTCAGCGTCATTTTGCTTATCACTGTCGGAGCATTAGGCTTCTAAGTCGTTGTCGTTTCGGAGAACAGATGGAAAATGTTCCGACGGGTTAGTTCTTACCCTTGCTGATTCCATGTTTTATTGCTTTTTCGTTACTTTTTGTTTCCTCTTCACTATCGGAACGTTTCATGACTTTGATCGAAAGCCGTAGTCCGATTATTTTCCGCCATCGCGGCTCCTTAGTGAACTAACCATCCGACATATAGTTGTTCCGTTCGCCGATGGTTTGTTCTAATTTTCGTCAATGTTTTCTGGTCTGCAGAACCCTTTGTCCATGTGACTTCCGCCGTTACGGCTCTCAATGAACTAGTCGTCCATTGCTATAGTGGTTCCGAGGTCCGATGCTGCAGTTTTTTAGTGTTTATTTCATCAATGTTTTATTTTTCCGCAGAACCCTTAGGCTGTATGGCTCCCGCCGTTGCGGCTCGTTAGTGCACTAACCATCCAACTACTTAGTATTTTTCCCGCCGGTGAGGGTTTTCCCACCTTTCTCGTGTGCTTTTACCCTAT
>LPNX010080111.1:98724-135688 GCA_001517045.1 Pseudotsuga menziesii
TTTCAGCTCTCATGCTTTCATCGGAGGATGTTGAATTGGTCCAGAGGCGGCTTGGATTGAGTAAAGAGTTTGTTTTTTGGGCTTGCGATTTTAGTTTGGACAGTGTATTTAATGGAGTTCAAGATATGAAAGGATAGGATTTTCGTTGCATTATAATTTTTTCTCTTCATGCATTAATATTTTTGATAGCCCACTTTACAAGATGTATGTTTTAATAAAATTTGCATTACTTTTTCAAATGCTAAGTGATCTAAGAACTGGTTATTCATGATAGGGTAATTGCTGTTGTAGAGAATATATGTCTAGAAGACAAAGCAGAAGAAAGGAGGCAGTAAGGAAGGAAGAGAAATAAAATGAAGAAGCAGAGATGAAGAAAGAGGAGAAGAAAGTAAGGGTTTTAGATCTCAAACAGAGCAGCAGAGGCCCAGGCTTGGGAAGAGTTAATCAGTTACCAAGTTGGTCCCTTTTTATAAAGTGCTCTTAAAATATTAATCTGAAATGTAACGTATTGTATAAATCATGAGGACTCACTAAAAGACAAAATCATGGGACTAAATGGTTTAGGGGAGCCCAAAGGTCACCAAGGGGCAGCCCAAGAGTTTTGCTTGTAGTATAAGTATAGGAGAGTTAGATAGAGTCAGGGACTTTTTCCCAGATAGATTTGTGAGAGTATGATGTAAGAAGAACTATTTCCTTTTGCATAAAGAAATTACAAGTTTCCTGTTGGAGAAAGCTTTGTAGAAGGTTTCAAATGCTTTGCTATGGATTTGTTGAATGTGAACTATTTCGTTTTCAGTTGTTATCCATTAACTGGGAGATCGTTCTAACTCTTTCAACCTATGTTCTTGTTATGAATGCACTCTAGTTTATTCTATGAAATTTCCACTGTGAGTAATGAATGTTGTTCATAAACAATTACCTATCTGGTTGTTCATATATCTATAAATGTTCATGTGTTTTGAAATAAGTAACAGCTATATGTTATTTTTTTATGCATGCACAAAATACATTACTCATTGACAAATGATAATCTTGTTCCCTAGGGATAGGTTAGATAGTTAGTTTTAGTTTCTTACTGTGTGTGGTTTAGATGCGAGAGAGTTAAGATGAGAGGTAAGAACCTGCGCATCACATTGTGACCGCTCCTCGTATTCTCTATCAATCTGCATTTTTTAGATAGGAACTTGCATCTCATTCTTAAATACAAAAAACTAAAAACATACAACGTGGACCGGGCCGTAAATGGTAAAACCTTTTATTTTGTTACTTGACCTATGGTAGCTGGACCGTAAAACAGACGGATTGCCCATACCAAACAATAACGGGCTAGTTGGGAACATTTATTGGGAAGAATCCCTAACTGTTGTTACCTATGATTTTCTAGGCCTCAATAGTTTTTGGCACTAGAAGGATGGTAGCCAGTGCATGGCTAGCCGAGGAAACTTATTTTCTCGAGATTATTCCACCGGTGATAGTTCTGAAAGCAGTCTATTTCCCAATCCAATTCCTGAAGAGAAGGGTAAAGAGCATCTGTATTATGTTGATAACGAAGTAGTTAATGATCTAAGAAGACATACTAGGGCATATGTGAAGAATATTGGAGGATTATCAATTATTCCTGTCTTACCCAGAAGAGAATATCGAAATAAAGACCACCCTATAGTGGAAGACGTAGTGTTGGTTGGAGATTTTGAAGAACTGGTAGAAATAGCCTTACAGGAAGTTGTTCAACCTATGAATTAGTCGCGCCTAGATACACCTTACTGTTCACCTGTTCATACCCCTATTCACTCACCACCTCATTCTCCACACAGACTCATGGAAAACGTGAATGCAAATCAGCCACCCAACCCACCAAATCCACCACTTGCTTGGAGGGCTAGGTCACCTTTAAACCTGGCACCCCCTTTACATGACTTACCTCAGGCTTTTGAGAAAATGTTGCCTAAGTTTGACCCAAGTAAAAATATTTTGGTAGATGATCATTTTCAAAGCTTTTACTTGGCTATAGAAGGACTAAGGGCTGGAGAACATGAAGATGTAGTTTGTAGATTGTTTTCACATACCCTCAAAGGAGCAGCAGCCTCATGGTATTTTTCTCTTCCTGCAAACTCAATCACAGACTGGTATACATTTGAAATAATATTTAGAAGTAAGTATGTAGTCCAAAAAACTCATGCAGCATTAATGAAGGGGTTATGCGCTTTAAAGAAAGAAAGAAAAGAAAAAGTACATAGTTTCACTCAGAGGTTTGCTGCTTATCTAAAGAATTTTTCTACAACTAATAAACCATCTGATAAAGTTCTGAGTGAGTAATATACTTCAGCTCTGGGGCCTGACTTGGCTATGTTTGCTAAAATGTCAGTCAAACCTACATTGTCAGAAACTTATGAAGAAGCGAAGAGGGTAGAAGCTGAAAAAGAGAGCATAGAAGATTATCCTGAGCAGTTGGGAGAAAAAACTTTTGGTAAGAAAGCATTGTTACTGACCTAAGGATGAGAAATCACATGACTTTGAAGGGAAGGTAAAAATGATGCAGAAGCTATCCAACAGAATAATAGATTTGGAAAAGGAAAAAGAAGCTCATAAATCTTATAAGCCTTACTATAAAAGGAGAGAGGACAACAATCAATCTAAACCTCCTCCACACAGTCCTGCATCAATGAATTTAATAGAGGTACGTATGGATAATTTTTGCACCTTTCATCAGCAGCCTCATTCTAAAAAAAAATTCCCCCAATGGATCAATTCAATGACATTAGTAATGAATCAGCTATTGGACTCCAAACTAACAGAAGCTGATGAAGAGGAAGAAAAAAATAAGCAACCCACAGAAAAACAAGAAGAGGATGCTCTAGTTTTATGGGACTGTGTCTCGATGTTTGATACCGAAGAAGAAGGCTATCTGAAATAGGAGGAGATATCGAAAACAAACGTGACAACAAGAAGTCAAGGTTTGATAAAAGAGGACAAATCAGTACTCCCGAAAATCAAGAGACTTCAAAAGAATGTAAAGAAAATTGAGAAGAGCACCACAACTGATAAAATACCTGAATTCACCATTACGAGTAAAAATCCAAAGAAAATTAACATGCCTGTTAAGCCCGTCGAAGAAAAAATTGATAATGTAAAGAAGAATCTCGAAGAACATAAGATGGAATATAATATTGTGGAAGATATTAAAAGGGCTAAGGAAAATATCTCACTGTTTGAAATGTGTAATATGCCTTAGCAGAAAGAATGATTATTAAAGGAACTTGAAGTACCAGAGGAAAAGCTTCCCACTGACAATCAACCTGAAGAAGAAGAAATTGGTGAAGCAAGTGTGGGAGGTAAGTCTAAATGCAAAACCCCACCATTTATTTTAACTTTTGAAATTTTCAACCATAACGTGCACAATTGTCTAGTAGACTCATGGGCATCAGTCAATGTTATGCCGCTTTTAGTCTGTAAGAAGATAAATGGACAACCTAAACCATCTACTTGGAAGGTCATTCAGTTAGACAGAACAGCTGTGAAGGTAATTGGGGAAATGGAGGATGTTTTGATTCAACTATCTTCAAATGAAAAGGTATGTCAGTTCATCGATATTGTAGTAGCAGACTTACCTGAGGCGTATGGACTTTTTTTGAGTCGGGATTGGTCAGCAAATCTAAATGGATATTTTGCATCAGATTGGTGACATATGTGGTTTCCTTATAAAGGAAGTCCCAATCAAATAAAAGTATTAAGAGAGCCCCATATGAAGCACAATGTTACTTAGTTAGAGGGTAAGAATGAACCAGTGAATTCTGTGTTGGGAAATTACTTTATTAAGCTTGAACCGAGAAATTACCAAGCAAAAGAATCCAGCAATACACCAGACACACAGCTCGATCTCCTTCGATTTTCACGGGCTAATGAATTTGATTGTAAAATAGTAGACTTAGTTTCAAATGTAGTTTTTGATTCAAGTACAGTAGAAGTAGATAGTTTTTTGACACTTTTTTTTTATGGATCTAAAAATTTGGAAGGATCAGGAGCTGGCTGTGTCTTGATTGATCCAAAGAAAAATAAACATTTTCTTTCATGTAGATTAGAGTTTGAATGTACCAATAACACAGCCGAATATGAAGCATTAGTTCAGGGACTAAGAAAAGCAATTGAATTAAAAGTAGAAAATCTGAAAGTGTATGGGGATTCTGAAATAATTGTAAAGCAAATTCAAAAACAGATACATTGCATCTCACCTCATTTAAAAGCTTATCAAAATGAAGTGTGGGATTTGCTGACAAATTTTTATGCATTTAATATTGTAACAATTCCTAGACTTAAGAATGCAGCAGCTGACTTGTTAGCTACCTCAGCTGCAAGGCTTGTACCTTCAAATAACAAGTGTTCTATTGAATTAATTTCCAGGCCTTCGGTTCCAGACATGATTACTAATCTATGATTTTTTGATGATGATCAACAAATATTGGAATGTTTGATGAATGATGAAACTTTCAAAGGGGCAATTATCGATGACAAAGAACACCAAGCTGAGTTAAAAATAGATAACTTCATTCCTAAAGGGTCAGGACTTTAGAGCGGATGTTTGATTTAGACAGAAAATTCAAAAGACCAGCAAATGTCAAGACTCATAGCTCCTCTTTGCAATTCGAGCTGATAAATTTGGGAACTGAATTAAAACCCAAATATGTAAATTTAGGAAAGTGTTGTTCCCCGGGTGAAAGAAATAAGTTCATTAGTTTGTTCAAACAGTACAAAGATGTATTTTCCTGGACATATGGAGAGATTAAAACATATGACACCAAGATTGTACAACATGTCATTCCTATTAGATCTGGAGTCAAGCCTTATCAGCAACCTTTGAGGAAGATGCATCCAAAACTAGAGTCTTTAATTCAGAGTGAAGTGAAAAAATTATTGAATGCAAAAATTATATTCAAAGTCAGACACTCGGAATGGGTTTCAAATTTGGTACCAGTAAGGAAGAAATCTGGAGAGATCATGCTATGTGTGGATTTCAGAAACCTAAATCGTGCTTCGGATAAAGACAACTATCCAATCCCACCCATGGAGCAGATATTGCAGATGATTCGGGTTCTGAGTTATTTTCATTACTAGATGGATTCTCTGGATATAATCAAGTATTAGTAGCTAAAGAAGACAGACTAAAAACTACATTCAGAACAAAATGGGGAACTTTTGCTTACAGAAGGATGCCCTTTGGACTCATCAATGCTGGAGCTACTTTTTAGAGGGCTATGGATATAGATTTCTGCGGTCTAATTGGTCATAGTGTTGTAGTATATCTCGATGATGTCATGATATTTTCAAAGAAGAGAGAAGAACATGCATTCCATCTAAAACAAATTTTTGAGCGTTGTCGAAAATATGGCATCTCACTGAATCCAAGGAAATGTGTGTTTGCAGTTATAGAAGGAAAGCTGCTAGGTCACGTGGCTTCTAAAATGGGGATCTCCATAGACCCAGAAAGGATCAAAGCCATAGAACAAATCCCTTTTCCCCATAACAAAAAAGGTATGCAATCAATCATGGGGACAATAAATTTCGTGCGAAGGTTTGTACCAAATTTTGCTCAAATTGTTAAACCTTTGTAGAAAATGGTGAAACAAAGTGTACAATTCAAGTGGACTGATGTAGAGAAGAATGCATTCAGTAAAATAAAGACATCTGTTTCTCACGTACCATCTCTCAAAAGTCCAAACTTTGAAAAGGATTTTATTTTGTACACTTTCGCATATGACGATTCATTAGCAGCGGTGCTTACTCAGAAGGAAGATGGGGGAGATGAGTACCCCATATCATTTATGAGCACTGGTATGTAGGGAGCCAAATTGAATTACCCAACTATTGATAAACAAACTTATGCAGTCTTCAAAGCAATAAAACAATTCAGGCCGTACATATTTAAGAACCGAACGAAGGTATAAGTTCCACACCCAGCTATAAGGTCTCTTTTCATACAAAAAGAATTAGGTGAAAGAAGAGGCAACTGGGTAACAACTTTACAAGAGTATGACCTCGAATTCAAACCAACATCCATATTTAAAGGGCAAGGACTGTGCAAACTAATGGCTGAAGGTAAAAACAATGAATAAAACGATTGGGAAAATGAAGTGGAATTACATATGATGGTACTTAAGAACCAGACGAAGGTATAAGTTCCACACCCAGCTGTAAGGTCTCTTTTCGTACAAAAAGAATTAGGTGAAAGAAGAGGCAACTGGGTAACAGCTTTACAAGAATATGTCCTCGAATTCAAATCAGCATCCATAGTTAAAGGGCACGGACTATGCAAACTAATGGTTGAAGGTAAAAACAATGAAGAAAACGATTGGGAAAATGAAGCGGAATTACATATGATGGATGTATGTTTGCTTTTCATAGCTCCAGATTCCTGGTACCGACACATTTATAATTACCTTCAGGAAGGATTGTTGCCAGAACATTGGAATGCCAAACAGCGAAGGGCGTTGCACCTTAAATCAGCTGCATATCAAATCATTGATGGAATTTTACTCAGGAAGAATTATGATGGAGTCCTTCTCAGATGCTTAGAGAAAGAAGATGCAAAAAATGTCATAACAGAGTTACATGATGGACCTACTGGAGGTCATTTTTCTGGAGATATGACAGCCCATAAGATTCTGAGAGCTGGATACTATTGGCCTACACTGTTTAAGGACGCGCACGCCCATGTCAGAAAGTGTGATATCTGCCAGAGGTGTGGAGGAAGATTGTTAGGATATTTAGACACTTAGGAGTTAGTTAAGATCAACTTATGTAATATATCCATTAGGTAAAAGTGTGTTTCTTTAGTATGCATTAGTATGCATTTGTAAATATTCTAATCTGATGGTCATGATATGTTCTAGACATAGAGTGATCCGATGGTTCAACTTCTCTTAGATCATACCTACCATTGATCTGTGGCTTAACACCCAATTGGTCAATGATCCCTATTTAAAGAGCATAGAGGGTCCTTGGCTAGTTGATCAATTATGAGAATCTCATGTAACTTTCTTTCTTTTGCATAATAAATTGCTGCAAGTAGCTATTTGGCTGGGGCTGTGGACTGTTTTCCTCTCGAGGGTTTTAACCACGTGACAAACATCGGTGTGTTGATCTATGATATATTTGTGTGAAGCAGTTTCTCAAGGTGTTTGGCCTTTTGGGAGTACCCTGTATACCCAAACATGGTATCAAATCTTTTATGAAGAGTCGCTTTCAGTTTTGATCAAGATCTGGACCCGGTGTTGCCGAAAATTTGAAAGGGTTTCTGGTTCTATATTTTTTGTGCATTTTTGTCCTGTGGGAGTTGTTCCATTATGTCCGGGGCACTGTTTCCATTGGGAAATATTTTTTGTTTCACCGAAAACCGTTTCTGTTTGTTCCAGAAACACCCATTTCGGCAAATCTGAAGGTATAATGTTACAGTGACGGATTTGTTTTTTTTTTAATATCTCATATTTTATCAGTTTTATTATTAGATCTTTTTTTGTTTTAGTCTTGGACTGTTGCCTTCCCTGGCTGCATATGCTCTTTGTCGTGCACCTTGCGCGATCACGACGAATCAGAAACAATAAGGGAAAGTTTTTTTTCTTGTCTTCTCGGCTACGTATGCTCTTTGCTGTGCACCTTGTGCGATCATGGCAAATCAGAAACAGTGAGAAAACTTGAAAACATAGACTTTCCGGGTAAGCTAACCAAGATCTAACCCCATTGTGTGGAAGAAAAAAAAAATTGTTTTTGTTTTTCGTTTTTTTTTGTGATTTGCAGGAAAAAAAAAGGCAAGCACAAAGAACGAGAGAGAAGAGTAAAAAAAAAACCCTTCCTCTTTCCATTCTTTTACGTTCCTTTTAAACTTAGCTCACTTGGTCCAAAGTTTCTTTATTCCTTAATAGGTCTTGAGTTCAAGTCTTATTAAGCTACTTTTTAGTGCATGCAATTTCTATTTTCAAGTTACTTTATTGTAAAGGTGCATCTCACATAAATAAAATAAAATAAAAAGTGAGTCACTTAAGTCTTTTAATTTATTGTCGCACTATTTAAAAGTAACATTATTGTAAAAGTGAACCTTACTTATTCTACAAAAGTGATTCACTTCAAAGCAACTTTATTGTAAAGTGATTGTCAAAGGCTGATCTTGGAAAGAGGGGGGTTCTTTTTTTTAGTTGGTCAAGTTAATATCTGCCATGTCACTATTGGGGACATCTTCAACATTTTCTTTGATCAAGCATAACTTCATCATCCAGAATCAGTTTTCAGTGTCGTTTTTTTTAAACCGCATATTTTTTTTAACTCTTTGCAACCAGATAGTTAGTTTCTGTTTTTTTAGCCATTATTTTACAGTATGGACACTCTTGTGATATTATACTTACAAGTTCTAACTATTTCTCATGGAAATCTCGTATGGAGGATGTTCTACGAAGTAGGGGACTTTTCAGGATAACCTCAGGGAAAGAAACAGAACCCACTGATGATGATAAGAAAATTAAATGGGAAAATAGATGTGATGAAGCTCGTGGAATGATTGGGATGTCAATCTCTACTGATTTGCGATTCCACATATCTGGAATTGATGAGCCTGATAAATCTTGAGAAAAGTTGGAATCTTTGTTTAGTAAACACAATGAAATTTGGGGTCTTCAACTTGAGAATGAGTTGCTTTCCTTGAATCCAAATGATTTTTCATGCATTCAAGAATATTTATCTAAGTATAAAACTCTCAGACTGTTATGTGCAGAATGCAAGATTAAGAAAGAAGACAAACAATGTATTTATCATATTCTTTCCAAACGTGGACCTCCATATTTTGTTTTTGTATCTACATTCTACTCCATGAAAGAATCCTTGACTGCAGCTAGCTATCAAGAGCCTAGGCTTGAATACATTTGTGATTCCTTAATTAGAGAGCAAGATAAGCTCATTCATCTTGGAATAATTAACAATGCAGACACATCTGAGAAATCCTTATTGTCCCAACAGAAACAAAAGTCCAAGCCTCCAAGGAAATAGAATTTTCACAATAATAAGCCAAACAACAAGGGTCCCAAACCCTCTTAGTCAGCTCCTTGTTTAAAAAATGACAAAGGATCCAAGCAAAAAGGAAAGAAGACTGGGTGTCATTGCAATTTTTGTGGGAAAGATAATCATGATAAATCTAAGTGTTTCAAGAAGAAGGCAGCCTTGGAAGAAGCAATGAAGAAGCACCACATCAACATATATTCATCTTCAGAATCTAACTCTCATGGACATGCACTTTGTGCTTCTGGTTACTCTTATACTGCATCTTCTTCTTCTACTTCAAATGAATGGCTTATTTATTCTGGAGCATCTTATCATATGGCTAAAGATTAAGCCATATTTTCTACTATACATGAATGTAACACCAAAGAAATATTTGTTGGTGATGATAGATCTCTAAGTGTTGTAGGATCTGGAACAGTTCCAGTAGAAAATGGTCATTTCAGTGATGTACTATGTGTTCCAAAAATTTCCTGCAATTTGTTATCAGTCTATCAAATTACTTTTGGAATTCAGTGATAGCTTTCTCCTTAACACTGGTTTTTCTAGATGCCATTCTGACCCCAATGTCTATACCAAGAAAGTAGGAAACCATCTCATCATACTTTTTCTTTAAGTTGATGATCTTATCCTTACTCGTAGTGACCCTAAACTTATAACCCATGTGAAATCCAGTCTTAAGCAAAATTTTGAAAGGTCAAACTTAGGACATTTGCATTATTTTCTTGGTCTCCAAGTCTTGCAAACCAAAGAAGGAATATGTCTTTCCCAGTCTAAGTATGCTTGTGACCTTCTTCGTCACTTCCACATGGAAGATTGTAAACCAGCCCCTTTCCCTTCTAGTCTGGAGTCAAACTTTTTGCCACTTGTACTTCCCCTGAAGTAGATGCCACCTTGTATCGTCAACATGTTGGTAGTATTTTATACTTGACTCATTCTCGTCCTGACCTTTCCTTTGTCGTTGGCCGTGTTGCCCGTTATATGCAAACTCCTCATGAAACTCTCTAGAAAGCAGCAAAAAGAATACTTCGATATATTCGGGGTATAGTTCAGTTTGGGATTCATTAAAGTATAGGGGGGGAACCTTTGTTGGTTGGTTTCATTGATTCAGATTGGCCTAATGATCCTGATGATCGAAATTCTACTGCAAGTTATGTTTTTAGTCTGGGATCTGGACCTGTCACTTACGCTTGTAAGAAACAACAAGCTCTTGCTCTTTCTTCAGCAGAAGCAGAATATCGAGCCACGGTTAATGCCAGTTAGGAAGCTTTATGGCTTCGACAGATCCTTTCAGAGTTTGGATTCGAGCAGCAGCATCCTACTCCACTTTGATGTGACCATCAAAGTGCCATCAAGCTTGCCAAAGATCCAGTTCTACATCAGCGCAGCAAACACATTGAGCTACACATGCACTTCATCAGAGATATTATTCATGATAGTGTTATTGAAGTTCTCTATAGCCTTACAGATGATCAAGTTGCAGACATCTTCACCAAGTCTCTTACAGAAGCGAAGTTTTCTAAACTTTGATCTATGTTAGGAGTTCAGGAATGTGTCCTTAAGGGGGGACAGGCTCTAATGCCTCCTTCCTTCTCCTAATAGTGTTACTTTTGTAAATCCTTCAATCCTATCCCAAGTTGTTCTTAAGGGGGGATGTTAGGATATTTAGACACTTAGGAGTTAGTTAAGATCAACTTGTGTAATATATCCGTTAGTTAAAAGTGTGTTTCTTTAGTATGCATTAGTATGCATTTGTAAATATTCTAATTCGACGGTCACGGTATGTTCTAGACATAGAGTGATCCGATGGTTCAAATTCTCTTATATCATATCTACCACTGATCCGTGGCTTAACACCCGATTGGTCTATGATCTCTATTTAAAGAGCATAGAGGGTCCTTGGCTAGTTGATCGATTATGAGAAGCTCATGTAACTTTCTTTCTTTTGCATAATAAATTACTCCAAGTAGCTATTTGGCTGGGGCCGGGGCTATTTCCCTCTCAAGGGTTTTAACCACGTGACAAACATCGATGTGTTGATCTATGATCTATTTGTGTGAAGAGGTTGCTCAAGGAGTTCGGTATTTTGGGAGTACCCTGTATACCCGAACAAAGACAAGCCAAAGCAGCAGGACGATTGAAGCCTATGATGATAACAAAACCATTTGAGAAATGGGGGATTGATATCATCGGCAAGATAAAACCAAATTCTTCCTTGCAACACAAATATATTTTGATGGTAGCTAATTACTTCACTACATGGGTCGAGGCAATTCCGTTACGTAAAGTGAATGAATATGCGGTCATGGATTTCTTGCAAGATCATATTATGACTAGGTTTTGGGTTCCAATTTCCCTGGTTTTCGATAATGCTACTTATTTTTCTTCTATTAGATTAACTACTTTTGCTCATGAAAGAGGAATTAAGTTGCACTATTATGCAAACTACTACCCACAAGGGAATGGTTTCGCAGAATCTACAAACAAGAATATGATTAGGATCTTAAAAAAGATTCTAATAGAAAACCATAGAAGTTGGCATTTAGCATTACCGAATGCTCTTTTGGTTTTTAGGGTCACACCCAAGAATTCCTTAGGTGTGTCACCATATACCCTTGTTTATGGAAAAAAAGCTATCCTTCCTCCTAACATTATGCTACCATCTTCCATAATAGCCCAAGAGTTTAGAGGCACAGATAATGAAATCCTGCAAATTAGAATCTATAATATTTTGAAGGCGGAAGAGTCTAGATCCAGGGCCAAAGAACATTTTAAGCATCAACATAAAGTAGTGAAATAGTGGTTTGATAAACATAAAGCTGGAAAAAAGGAATTTGAAGTGGGAGACCTGGTTCTTAAGTGGGATAACCCGCATGATGAAAAGGGGAAACAAATGAAGTTTCAACAGTTATGGGTAGGCCCTTTTCAGATTGCAACAAAACTTGGCCCCTCAACCTACAAATTGCAAGATTTACAGGGGTGGGAAGAGAACTTACCAGTTAATGGTTTAGTTCTCAAACCTTATTTCTCCTGATTTTTGTTTTTGTTTTGTACATAAATAAACTGATTTAGTTGTTTTTTTTTATTTACCTTATTTCTGTTGTTTTTTAGATTTTGATGGATTTAAATAAAAGAAGCAAACTTTTGGTTGCATGGAGAGCATCATAATTCTAGATTAACTAAAATCCTTGACTATAAGACTTTGTACTTTTGTTTTATCTGAAAGAATTTCTTCTAGTTTAGCAGTTTTCCTAAATGGCTATGAACACATTGAATTCCTACTTAATCCTTGTAAAATAACTCAGGATCAAAAGGTCTAGAATACTATTTCGAGGCTCCATCCATCTCACATTTAAAAAATGTCCTAGGGATGCTGTAGTGGCTTCTAGGTCCGATGCTGCAATTTTTCAGTGTTTAATTCATCGACGTTTTATTTTGTCACAGAACCCTTAGGCTGTATGGCTCCCACCATTGCAGCTCCTTAATGCACTAACCATCCGACTGCTTAGTATTTTTCCCACCAGTGAGGGTTTTCCCGCCTTTCTCGTGTGCTTTTACCCTATTTTTCGATGGCGATTACTTTTTTCAGCTCTCATGCTTTCATCGGAGGATGTCAAATTGGTCCAGAGGAGGCCTGGATTGAGTAAATATTTTGTTTTTCGGGCTTGCAATTTTAGTTTGGACAGTGGATTTAGCGGAGTTCAAGATACGAAAGCACAGGATTTTCATTGCATTATCATTTTTTCTATTCATACATTAATATTTTTGATAGCCCACTTTACAAGATGTATGTTTTAATACAATTTGCATTACTTTTTCAAATTCGAAGTGATCTAAGAACTGGTTATTCATGACAGGGTAATTGTTGCTGTAGAGAAGATATGTCTAGCAGACAAAGCAGAAGAAAGAAGGAAGCAAGGAAGGAAGAGAAAGAAAATGAAGAAGCGGAGATGAAGAAAGAGGAGAAGAAAGTAAGGGTCTGAGATCTGAAACAACTCGATAGCAGCAAAGGCCCGGGCTTGGGAAGAGTTAATCAGTTACCAAGCTAGTCCCTTTTTATAAAGTGCTCTTAATATATTAATATGAAATGTAACGTATTGTATAAATCATGAGCACTCACTAAAAGACAAAATCATGGGGTTGAACGGTTTGGGGGAGCCCAAAGGTCACCGAGGGGCAGCCCAAGAGTTTTGCTTGTAGTATAAGTATAGGAGAGTTAGATAGAGTCAGGTACTTTTTCCTAGATAGATTTGTGAGAGTATGATGTAAGAAGAACTATTTCCTTTTGCATAAAGAAATTACAAGTTTCATGTTGGAGAAAGCTTTGTGGAAGGTTTCAAATGTTGTGCTATGGATTTGTTGAATGTGAACTATTTCGTTTTCAGTTGTTATCCATTAACTATGAGATCGTTCTAACTCTTTGAACCTACGGTTCTTGTTATGAATGCGCTCTAGTTTGTTCTATGAAATTTCCACTATGAGTAATGAATGTTGTTCATAAACAATTACCTATCTGGTTGTTCATATATCTATAAATGTTTTGTGTTTTGAAATAAGTAACAACTATCTGTGATTTTTTTGTATGCATGCACAAAATACATTACTCATTGACAAATGATAATCTTGCTCCCTAGGGATAGGTTAGATAGTTATTTTTAGTTTCTTGCTATGTGTGGTTTAGATGCGAGAGAGTTAAGACGAGAGGTAAGAACCTACGCATCACATTGTGACCGCTCCTCGTATTCTCTATCAATCTGCATTTTTAGATAGGCACTTGCATCTCATACTTAAATACAAAAAACTAAAAACATACACAGTGGACCGGGCCATAACTAGTAAAACCTTTTATTTTGTTGCTTGACCTACGGTAGCTAGACCGTAAACCGGATGGATTCCCCATACCAAACAGTAATGGGCTAGTTGGGATTGTTTACTAGGGAGAATCCCTAACTATTGTTACCTGCAATTTTCCAGGCCTCAACAGCATGATAACTCATTAATTTTTGAATCATTATAAAATGGATATCTTAATATCTGGAACTAATGTACAGAAGTTACTGAAGCATATTCTTGACCAAATCCACCCACATTAGGGTTATTCATTAATGGTCGATCGACCAGCTTGATAAATTCGCCTTCTGAAACAAGAATTTCCGGCACCAGATGTACATACAATATGCATGGGGGTAGCTACTTCAATGGAATCTTTCATCCTAATCTGGGGAGAAATTACTAAACGTATACCATTATATCACGCTAGGGCTATGATCCACCAACCTACTAGTTCCTATTATGATAGACCGACCATAGATTTTCATAACGAATCGAAACACGTAACGATGCTTCACGATTACATAACAAAATGTTATATAGAAAGAATGGGAAACCCCAGAGAGGTCATTCAACGGGACCTAAACATAGATGTTTTCATGTCAACAACAAAATCCCAAGCTTATGGCAGCAACAGAGCAAGAAGCATATTGTAGCTTATTTACCATCCAGTACACTTTTTCTAACAATATCCAGTACACTTGTTCTAACAATATAATATAAGCAATAAGCAGCTTTTGTTCTTACTAGTGGATGTTCATTGGTCAATGCAACACAAGTCAATGTTGTTATCATGTTTGGGGGCTACTACCTAGGGAAGCATGGAACAATCCATCAAGTTAAGAGTTACAAATAAACTTGACATCTTTTTTTATAGCTTCTCCAAGGCTGTTGTGATGTTAGCATAATTTATAATTAACTTCTCATAATATCTTGTATGTAGTTTTGTTGAGAGGAGATATTTCCCTTTGTACTCCCTAGTTCAAGGGCATGGTTAAAGGGTGCACCATGGAAGATATCCAACCTTTATAAAAAAATACCATTTGGTGTGAGTCGAAGATTTCGAGATTAGTAGCTTCGTGGTATACTTACTAAGTGACCACATGACTTTGTTTTAAGATTTTTATATCAAAGTTAATGGATTAATGTAAAAATAAATTTTGATTTATTGAATATTAAAAAATTATTTTAATATTTTAGTTTTATTGCGTCGAAAGGCCCTTTCTACAGCTCAAATGGTGAAAGATATCGGCAAAATAAAAATTAATAATAATAAAAAGTAAGAAATAAAAAAGTGCTCGTTGCACCTAGAGAAGGGAGGTGCTCTCCAACCTAGTATGGGGGGGATCATGTCACGTTAGTCAGGTTATGCTAGCCAACATAAATAAAAAATATTAAAAAAAATGAAAAAATATAAATTACATATAGACTTAAATAAAGATAAAAAATAAAAAAATTAAGCTAGCATAGATCCATTTTAAACCTGAATCTTCGTGCTTGATAGGATCCAGGTTTAAAATGGATCTATGCTAGTGATTAAAAGTTTGATTTATTGAATATTGAAAAAAATATTTTTAATATTTTGGTTTTATGATTAAAAAATATTGGAAATATATTATGTATAGTGTGATAACTTAATAAAGTATAAAGACGGGTATTGTTATAAGAGAGCGTTTTTTATTCTCTATTTTCTTGGTTTTACATAAATGGCACTCTTTCATTCTACGGGGTTTTAAAATTACTCTAATATCTTATTTGCCGGTTTATTTTCTTATTTTGACAATGTTAGTTTTCTTCTTTAAACTAGTTATAACAAAGATTTGTTTTTGAAATTCTAATCAGAATTAGTAACTTTTTTATATTAATTAATTTTTTACTAATGACATTTATTAATTATTATAACATTTATAATTAATAAATATAAATGTAATATTTTTGCTATCGCTTTGTTGACATTTATTGTAAATTATATGTATTCCCAACGGGGTTTCAATTTTCAATAGTGCATATGGTTCAATACCCAACCCAAGGTTTAATTTCACTACAAGTTAGGGTTTTTCTCATAAACCATACAATAAAAGAAACACTATGAGAAATTGTTACACAATTTACCTGAAGGGAAAACTTGTAGAGGGAGAGAGAGAATTTTATTTTAGGACAAATTACAAATTATTACAGTTGTACTTATCTCCTTTTTTTTCCTCGAAAAATGTCTCAGCATCACACTGTACTAAACAATTGTACTTTTAAGCAATTAATGCAAGCTCAACCTTCCTCGATTTTTGTGCTCTTTCTAGTTGTACGACCCCACACAAATAAGCAATTAATGCAGATTTACACTCTCGAATTTTGAGCCTAGGAAGTAAGCTAATTTCAGTCTCAATTTATGTCCCCTCTCAACAATAGTATGGTCTCACATGTGCAAATAATTAATACAGTAGTATGACCTCGATTCCTATGCCCAGTTTGTCTTGGAATTTGTTCCCAACATTTAAGAGTAAAAAACCAACATTAAATTCATTGTACGGCTTGCCTAGGAAAGTGGACCAACAATAAATGCGCCCAACAGTTTGTCTTGGAATTTGTGCAACATTAAAATATCTTGCTGAATGTCTTGAAACTCATGCCATAAAACTTTCTCAGTTTTCTTCTCTTCTCTTAAAACCCTCTCCTTCTTCTCAAGTCGAGTACCTCTTCTCTTTCTTTTGTTTTCTCCAAATCTTTGGTAAACAATGAATGAGAAATGAATGTGTTTCCTTAGTTTTATTCAAGGTAACTAGCTTTTCTAGATCAAGGGTTAAGATCAAATATTGACTGAGATCTAGGGCCCACATCAAATGCTCGTTACTTTTCTCATTAATGGACTTTAACTCACTTTTCATTTAAATAATTTATGAGATGCTTAAATACTTTACCTAGTCTATTTTTTATAAAGTCAATTAAAAAAACAAAAGAACCATGAACCAACTTTATAAAGTGACTTTAAAAGCATAAATTGCTTCCCACTTTAATAAAGTGACTAGGGACCTCATTAAATGTTTATCCACCTGTAGGATTCACAAGGTAGACTACACTTTCTTTGGTACAAATTTCAAGACTCCCTCTTACCGAGGAAATTATTTCTCACAACCCCCAACTTGTCTACGAAGTGATTTAACTTGCCTCTCCCTAAAGATTTTGTTAGAAGTTCTACTATCTTCTTCTCAGTAGGATTGTACTACAAATTCACTACACCTCTCTGGACATAATCACGAATGAAGTGATATCTGATATCGATGTGTTTTGACTTGTCGTGAAAGACTGGATTTTACGAAAGCTTGATCAAACTTTGATTATCGCAATAAATCACTGTTGGTTTCATCTCCTGACCAAATAATCAAACCAACAACTTGTGAATCCAAATGGATTCACAACTAACATGGCTACCATATATTATTCCTTTGCAGAACTTAATGTAACTGACTTTTGTTTTTTATTGAACTAAGATACTGCTACTAATCCTAGAATGAAACAACACCTGGATGTACTCTTCTGGTCTGTCCACCACCTGCCCAATCAGAATCTTTGTAGGAAATCCAAATCACTCCATCTCCTCTCCTATAATCCAGACCAAAATCTATTGTACCACGCAAGTATCTCAAAACATGTTTTGCAACAATCCAATGAACTCTTCGAGGCTTCACCATGAACTTACTCAAAGTGTTCACTGCAAAATAAATATATGTTCAAGTGTTGAACATATACATCAAAGAACCAATGAGTTGTCGATATACTGTCGGATCCACCAACCCCCCCTCAGAAGCATGAAGCTTCTTCCAGTTAGTGACCATGGGTGTAGAAATTGGTTTGCAATCATGCATCTAAAATCTCTCTAGAATGTCCATAGCACACTTTCCCTATCCAAGGAAGATGTGTCTTGAATCTTGCCACACCTTCATAACCAAACAGTAATGCATCAACCTAATTTACTTCAACTCAAACTCTAATGCACTATATTTCTTTCACTCTGCAATGAGCTTGTATGAACCTATAATGATCAAATCATCTACATATAACACCATAATAAGTGGATCCTCACCAACCACAATGTAGCCTCACTTTTATGAAACCCAAAGTCCTGTAGATATGCATCAATCATGGAATACCAAGCTCTCGGAGCTTGCTTCAACCCATAAAGGTCCTTCTTTAACTTACACACATGGGACTCTATCCCATGCACCTCGAATCCCTGTGGCTACTACATGTACACTTTCTCCTCTATACAGCATTCAAAAATTATATCTTCACATCCATCTACTGAATGCTCCAAACCATATCTATAGGAATAGAGATCATCGATCGGTGGTCATTGGCACAAATGTCTCATCATAGTCTACTCTCTATATCTATGAGAAGGCACATGCCACGAATTAAGCCTTATACTTTTTAATGTTGTCACCTGCAACATGCTTGATTTTGTAGAGCCACCTGGAAGTCACAACTGAATTCCCCTCTGGTCTCATAACCACCTCCCACACATCATTCTTCATGATGGAATTGTACTCTTCCACCATGCCATCTCCATACCTGATGTGCAATTTCCTCCTCAAAAGTGGAAGACTTTGACTCACGAAGACTAGTCACCACTACCATATAAATAGAAAATATATCCAATGCTTTACTCTCTTTGACATCTCTCTTGGGTTTCCCAACTGACTCAGAAGCTTCCTTCATCAGTTCTTTGAACCAACTTGGCTTCCTCTTCTTTGAAGTAGCTTCCTGTGGAGAACCCTCCTCCTATACATCCTCATCTGCCAATTTCCTACTTGAATAAGTTGCACCTTAGGTCTTAAATCCTGTAGCTGATGAACCTGTACCAAGTGAATCTCAATCACGTACTTGTACTTGTACCAAAAGTCACCTGAGAACTTGTACTTGTACCAAAAGTCTCTATAGACCTATTCCATGAAACTAAAGATCCTGAAACCTATGGAACAACCACTCCTGAAACCTATGACCCTATACCCTGAACCACTAAGCTCTAAGATGAACTCACCTATGAAGTAGGAGCCTTACTGCTCTTCCTGCTCTAGCTTCCAATACATTCCAAAGGCTCTCTCCTCCTTAAATCTCACATCTCTCCTCACAACAAATTTCCTTTGTACAAGAAGATATATGTGTAAGGCCTTTGAAGTCTCATCATAATAAAAAAATATGAATTTCTACAATGGTCTCTAACTTTGTCCTCTTCTCATAAGGGACATGGGAATATGTAAGGAATCCAAATATGCAGAAGTGTCCTATCTCTGGCTTCTTCCTGGTGAACATCTCCTCAGGATTTTTACACACCAAGGCATGGTGTGGACCCATTTTCTGAACATAAACAATAGTACTACAAACATCAACCCATAGAAAGAAAGGAATACTTTGATCATGGAGCATTCCTATATTTTCTCCCACTATATCCTTGTTCTTCCTTTCAACAACTCCATTCTTCTATGGAGTATATGGAACAATCATCTGCTTCCTGATACCCTCCTGTTTGCAAAACTTATAAAATGCATTGGAGGTATACTCACCTCCATTGTCAGACCTGAGTGCCTGAATCTTCCTTCTTGTATGGTCCTCCACAATATCTTTGAACTGTTGGAACCTATTCAAGGTTTCTTCTAATTTCTTGCTTCTCATAAAGTAGATCTAGTTCTTCTTGGACTAGTTATCAATAAAGGTGACATAGTACTCAAAACTTATCAATAAAGAAGATGACATGGGATGACACAAATAAGAATGAATCATGTTGAGTACTCCTGGTAACCTGTTATCACTTCTCAGAAACATAGTTTTGGTGTACTTCCTCAAACCACACCCTCCGCACACACTAATATGCTCTATGTTGAACTCAGATAACCTTGTAGTCATATATCTCAACATCCGCAAAGCAGGATGATGCAAATGGTCCATCCTCCTGTGCCACTACTCACACAAATCACTATTGTTTCTATTGTGCTCTAAATCATGATGAGGCAAAAATAGAGGTTTGTACAATTTGCTGCATTTGAATCCAATGGAAAATGAGGTAGATGGACCCACTCCTTTGGGAGAGATATGCACTCTCCCATCCGATACATACACTCCAAATCCTTTGTCCTCAATAGTGGAAACTGATACAAGATTCTTCTTCAACCCAGGGACACACAAGATATCCCTCAATGTCACAGGCTCCATGGACTCCCTCTCAAAGCTAACAGTCCCACACCCAACTACTCTAAAAATAGTATCATCACCCAACACAACCTCCAAATTCAAGCCAGTATCAGTCTACTCAGTGAACATGTCTCGTGCACCTGTCATACTGCTTGAATCCCCACTGTCAATGTACCAAGTGGATGGAGTGGTGGACACACTCAATGAATGACCAACAAGTAAGGAATACTCCCTTTGATCCTCCACATCAACATTGGTGATAGACGCTATCTTCATATAACCAATATAGAGAGAAAGCTGCATATGTTGTCTACTATCAGCTGCATCAATATCAGCTACATATGTTGTCTACTATTTCTTCTGCATTTTGTTTGGACATTATCCAACATAGTGTCCAAAATTTTTGCAAGCAAAGCACTTGAATTTTCTCATGTATTTCTTTTGCTCACCACCCTATTTCTTGGTCCCACTCTTAGGACCCTTTTTGCATGTTTTTGTCTTACCCTTTGCTTCCAATGGTACATTTTCTTCATCTTCCTTTCTATCAGACGAATTACCCTATGCATACCCTCTCTAAGTCTCCTCCTGAATGAAGTCGTCCAAAATACCATCCCAGGAAGGCATGTTCTCTTGAGATACAATGTAATCCACAAACACAACCCATGGCTTTGTCATGCCATTCAAAGTCATCCGTACTAAATCACTGCCCTGTACAACCTCCCCAACTTCTTCGAGTTAATCTTTGACCTGGGTGATCCTAGTAAGGTATGAAGCCATTTTTTCACCTTTGGTCATCTGGATGCCTTTCAGTTTCTCCCTCAATACCATTTTTTATTTTTGTTAGAATTTTGGTACAAGTTAGTTAAGGAATTCCACTTTTGAAAAACATGGTATTTTCCCATGACATGTGGGATTACATGATCATTCACGAATTCAAGTATAATCCTCTTCGCTTTTATGTATTTCTTGTAAAAAACAATTTTATCCGCAGCAATCATAGAAACCCTGACTCAAATTTCCTGTGTACTATTGACTATATCCCATAATTAATTCTCTCGAAAAATCAGTACAATTCTATCCTTCCATGGGATAAAATTTATTGCCCCATCTAGCTTATCTTTGATCCTTAATCTAGTAGCCATAACCAAGACAAGTCCAAGAACATGTAAATGAGGATAACTACCTGTTTTCCCTTCTTTCCAAATCTGTAGTTTAACACCGAACTTATTTCAAAGTGGCTCTAATACCATGTAAATTTTATGTATTCCAAACCCGGTTTCAATTTTCAATTGTGCATATGGTTTAATGCCCAACCCAAGGTTTAATTTCACTACAAGTTAGGGTTTTCTCGTATACCATATAGTAAAAGAAACACTATGAGAAATGTTTACACACTTTTTCAATGACAGAAAATTAAAGACATCCACACCTTAAAAATAAACACTTATATTTTTAGCCAAATATTGCTCTGAAAAAACCACGAAGGGAAAACCTGCTGAGAGAGAGAGAGAATTTTATTTCATTACAAATTACAAATAATTATAGCTATAATTATCTCATTTTTCTTCCTCGAAAAACATGTCAGCATCACATTTTACTAACACATGCACTTTTTAACAATTAATTCATCCTTAACCTTCCTCCATTTCTGTGCTCTTTCTAGTTGTACGACCCCACACAAATAAACAATTAATGTAGATTTACAATCTCAAATTCTGATCTTAGGCAACAAGCTAATTTCAATCTCGATTTATGTGCCCTCTCAACAATAGTATGGCCTCACATGTGTAGACAATTAATGCAGTAGGATGACCTCGATTATTGTGCCTAGTTTGTCTTAGAGTTCATGCCCAACATTTAAGAATGAAAAACCAACATTAAATTCATTCTACGACCTATATAGGAAATTGTACCAACAATAAATGCGCCCAATGATTTCTCTTGGAATTTGTGCAACATTAAAATCTCTTTCCGAATGCCTTGAAACTCTTTCCACAAAACTTTCTCACTTTTCTTCTCTTCTCTTAAAACCCTCTCATTCTTTTCAAGTCGAGTACCTTTCCTCTTTCTTTTTCCTTCTTCAAATCTCTTGGTAAACAATGAATGAGAAATGAATGCATTTCCCTAGTTTTGTTCAAGGTAACTACCTTTTCTCATTAAATAACTTTAACTCACTTTTCATTCAAAGAATGAATGAGACACTTAAATACTTCACCCACTTTATTTCTCATAAAGTCAATTAAAAAAAATAGAACCATGAACCAACTTTATAAAGTGACTTTTAAAACATGAAGTGCTTCTCACTTTAATAAAGTGATTAAGGACCTCATTAAATATTTATCCACCTCTAGGCATCACAAGGTGGACAACATTGGCATTGGTACAAATTTCAATTTCAACATTTATTAGTTATGAATGAGTATAAAGTTATAAATAACAAATATTACTTATTATTTATGAATCATGGCTCTAATTTCTTATTTAAGATAGACGTGGAAAACTTCTTATGAAGTATATGATAATAAACAATTTGGTGGGAGCAATTAATTTATTTGATTAATTGGTGGGAAACAACGCAATAAAAATACAACTCTAGATGAGGTGTCAAGAAAGCATGTTGTGTATGAAGGGGAGTGTTACCCCCAAGAGGTAGTTGAAGGTTGGTGATGTCAACTACATATATGTGGAGAGGACATGGGGAATGAGGTAGTTGGTCCTCACATATTGCTTCCCTCCCTAAGTATTGATTTACTCCATCTTGTCCAAGGACGTCCTTTGACTTGACTCATAATGGTGAAGACCTTGTTCATCAATGTAGTATAAGGATGTATTATGACAAAGGTAAGGAGGAATAAAACCAATAGAGGTAAATTCTTGTTTTCTAGTCATTAGGATTCTTATTTCTTTGTATATTCCTCTATATGTTTATCATTTGTATTAGTCTATTTTTCGAAAGACGAGCTAGGAGTCTAAGGTGTGAATTTTGGGCAATAAACTTTGTTAGGAAGATTGTGTTCATAGGCTAAAGGATGGCCATCAACAAAGGGAAAGAGCTAGATGAACCAAATCATGGTTTGCACAAAGGTAGACCTAGAATTTGCAAGGTTGCCTCCTTCTCTGGGTCAAAACCATCGACCAGTAGTTTTCAACTATCAGCAATGGAAAATGTGGAAGCTTGAAACAAAAAATTTTGGGGTAGTGATGAGAAATAGGTGGAAGAAACTGAATCCAAGGTAAGAGAGTGTAGGGGCATGAACTCCAATGTCAAAGTGAATGAGGAAATGTTTTCAATTGGTACATGGCAGTAGATTTTCTTGGGGCACAAACAACAATATTTGAAGATTGTTGGGTTACACCCGAACATGAATATTTTTATGGCCATGATTGTAGAAGATCGAAGCATTCAATGCTCTAAATTCTCAGCAAATTAAAGGTTGGAAACTCTCAACAATCTGCAATTCTCAACAAAATGGATGAAGTAGACAAGAAGTAAACACACTTAATAATTGCAATATGGTGTCCCAACATTGTAACTAAAGGACAAAGGAAGAAGGGGCATGTACTATCAAAAAGGAAAAGAACTTGAGGGATGAATGATAGTAGCATAGCGAATAAATGAAGCTTAAAACATATCAAAGGAATCACCTACCGCTTTCATTACTATTGATTATATCTCAAGCTCTGAGGAGTAGGCTTGATTATTCCAAGTTTTGTTACCTATATTTGGTAACTTTGCTAATATGTGTGCCAAGCTTACTTAATTTAGATCTCGAAAAATATAATCTCTTTTCTAAAAATTTAGTAGTTTAAGATGGACCCACAAAGCCATAAATTGATTTCAAATTAGTTTCTTATTTTTTGAAAACTATGACACAATTTTTTTAGTTGATAGCAAAACAAAAATTATTGTATTTTAAAAAAATAAAATTAAAATGTACAAGTTATTTAACCCTCAAGCTTATGTTATTAAGCATGATTTTGTCTAAGTCATAGTAATACACATGGATTTGTAATATAAGAGGAAACCACACATAAACCCTTTAAATATTACCTAATTAACATAGGTGAGTACAACCTTCTCCCAACTGCAACTAGAAGTTTGTACTAACCAAGAGCTCTTGAAACCCTCGTGTGTGTGATGATGGAGAAACTAAGAGGGTTTCATGGCAGTTAGGATTCCATCTGGTCGGTAGTGAGCTATCTCGATGAGGGTAACGGGTCATGGGAACCGAGGGGTCTCTTTTGAATGAGTCTAGGTACCTATGGAATATTGTGTAACCACTACTTGGGTAACATCCGGTTCCATAATTTAATTTATCATGGTCTGCATGTGGATAAACAACGGTCATTTTCTGTCAGTTAATGGCAGGAAATATAATATAAAATTATTAGGAAGCTTTTTGTGTCGTTAGTGTTTAGGGTTTCAAATCTACATAAGTTCCGAGAGGCTAGTGGGATCTTGTGGTTATTCAAGGTGAATCAATACACGTGATTCTAGGTTTGAAGGGCTTTAGGAACTATAGGAAACTACGGTCGTAGGGTTTATCCTCTCAAGTGGGTTGTAGTCACTAGTGGGATGTTTTTCTGCTCGGGTTTCAACTATTTATTTTGTGGGTGTTTTATACATGCTCTTTTTGTGGTGGTCAACCCCCATGACCTAGGGTTTTCATGAGATGTCTGTCTTTTTGGAAGCTTGTGCCAAGTTGTTTCATCCCTTATTTTTTTCTACTAATCATTGGGCCATGCCATTGCTCACGACACAAGAATATTCACCTTTGTGTGCTGAAATATCCACACACTAGCTTATTCACCTCCAGTGGCGGTTTTCTCAATCAGGTGTCGTTTGTGGTGGGTCGGCTTCTCAGTGAATGGCATGGGGATTAGGTGTTTTTTGTGGTGCTAGATTAAAGGGGAAAAAAAGAATTACCTAAGCATGACAAATCCATCTCTTTCCCTTGGAGGGCCAGCGGCGTGTCTAAACTTTCCTCATAGTCAGACATTGATTGGGTCTACAGTGTTAGTTCCTAGGAGTAGCTCTCTGTGGTGTCATGACGACCGAAACTGGTGGTAAAAATCTGTTTTCAGCCGGAAATAAGTTATGGGGAAAAGTTATTTATTGCTCCTTGTCTTCATGCCCATCTGTCGACCTGAAGGGGTTGCGAGGTGGTCAGTCCTCTCACAATTTTAGAAGCAAACCTTCAAAGAAACATAGTAGTGGAAAAATTCGTAAGCGGAAGCTCTCTCGAGATGACGACAAGATGTCTCTGGGTCGGGTCATTGGGATGGAAGAGGCAGTAGGAATGACCTTGCGTGGGCTGGTGGGGAAATTTAGCTATAAGGCTATGGACTGCAAGGACATTGAGGCCTGGGAAACCGACGTTTGGGGTCCTATCCTGGGGTACAACCCCACTATTTATGTGTTTCAGAAAGGATGGTATGGCTTAATTTTTAGGTTAGAAGCCCATTCTACTTTTGTTCTTAAAACAAATTGCCTTAAAGGACATGGCAGCTTGATGCTGCGTTGGTGGCATTATGGGTTCGACCCTATGATGGAGGGTCTACAGTTTCTCCATATTTGGGTTTTGTTGCCAGATTTACCATTGTTTTTCTGGACTCGGGAAGATCTAACAACCATTGGAGATCACTTGGGATGGTTCATCCACATGGATTCTAAATTGTTGTTTAGGGCCGACAAGAGATTGGGTCAAATTCTGGTAGAAATTAAAATGCACGAGGGTTTGCGTGAAAAGATTGTGATCGATTAGCATGGCCAGAATTTCTCCTAGATAGTAGATTACTGGGGGATACCCTTCCACTGCACGAAGTGCAAGGAGATAGGCCATCACTTCAAAAAATTGCACATATTCAGGTTCGGAGATAGATTGTGAATCTAATGAAGGAGAAGCATGGTCGTTTGATGACTCGGGTGATGAAAGATCGGATTCTGAGGCCACTTTTTTGTCTGTAGTTGACCCTGTATTGTTGGTGGACTAGACCTTTTTAAGCAAGTTAAACTCTCTTATCCCATATTTTGTCTCTTCACTTAATGAACAAGAAAGTGAATTGGTAAAGTCTATGGAAGTAAAGGGGGTTACGGTGGTGGAATTTGCTCTAGCTGGTGCTTCCTTTTTTTATAAGGGGGTCTCAAATCCTTCCATTCCTGGTAATCAGGTAAACCATGAATCGATCCCAAAGTTACTAGATCCGGCGGTCCCAATGGTTACTCCCCTAAAAGATGATGATGGGGTTCTGATGAATGTGGGTGCTTTATCTAAGGGTAAACTGGAACATTTCTCCCATCCCCCTAAAATAACCTCAAATATAGGTTTCAGGATATTGGACACTAGGGTTAGCATGGGGTTTATTGTTGATGAGGAACCCTCCCCTTCTCCTTCCTCTCAACCTCTATGTTCCCCAGAGCCACCTATTTGTCTCCACACTCTCTGCAAAACTTTTAAGAAAAAACCCCTAATAACATACTCAGGGATTTCTATAAATGGCATGCCCCTTCCTGATCTGAATCCTTGAGATGACCTTCTCCCTTCTATAAAATTCCTAGATAATAATATGCCTTCCCAAACCTTTCCTCAGCGGGGCATATTGGGGGGAATTAAAGATGATTTTTCACTAGTTAAAACCTGTAGTGCGAGGAAGAACAAGAAAGGAACAGACCCTCCCACAACAACTATTATGGCGTCTCCACCTCCTCCACTCTCCACTTATGAATCAAGGGCACTTAGAGTCATCAAATCCCTAGCAAGAGTTAAGAAATTATTTGTGCTCCATCAACATTATAGGAGTGGGGGGGCTCCTAAAATGTCTTTCCCTTCAAATAATTCTGGATAGGGACAAACCATATGTGGTATTCCTCCAAGAGACCATGGTATCAGGTATAAAAGCGAGATCTTTTTTATTAAAAATTAAAGTGGACAAGGTGGTGGCCACTATGGACATTGCAGGTTTATCAAGGGGTCTAGTGGTTGCTTGGGACCCTCGAAAGTCCAAACTAAAGGCATTTTATATGTCTGCATGTATTCTATTGATAGGTCATATTCAGGGTTTCGAGGAAGAAATCAATTTTCTTAATATTTTATGTCCTTATAAATCTAAAGAGTTATTTTGGGACAGAATTGTGGCTGAAGGAACTCTAAATCTCCCCAATTTGGTTATTGCAGGTGACTTGAATTTCACCTAGTCGACTTGTGAAATTTGGGGGCCGAGTGCAAAAATGGATGCTCTTGTTTCTTATTTTGAGGAACTTTTTGAAAAGGAGGATCTTGTCGATGTTGAGCCTGCTCTTATCTGCCCAACATGGAGCAATGGTAGGGTGGGTGAGCTTGGGGTGGCTAAGAGGTTGGACCGTTTCTTTATCAGCTTGTCTCTGATTGATAAACTGGAAAAATATTGATCTTGGGTTGATCAAAATTGGTATTCGGATCATCATCCCATATTGTGTCAATTTGATTTTGATTTTGGCATGGGTTACAGATTGTGTCAATTTGATTTTGGTTGGCGTGGTTTGTGGGTGATGGCCGTTTTATCTGTGTGGGAGAGGAACCAATTATTGGTGTCCCTTCTCACTATCATTTGTCCTTAGATCTTTTATTCCATCTGCATGACAAATTTTATTTCACTCTGTATCATAATTTTATGTCGCCCTTTGGTTAGATGTCAGCTCAAGGATGGATAACTTCATTTCAACTGGGTCTTTATGGTTCGATGGGTGTCGAATGGTCTGCCTATATCATAGGTCTCCAACGTGGTTCAATTAGTCTGAATGAAGGTCCCGACACTTTGAAGTGGTCTTACAACAAGGAGTCGGAGGTCATCTCGGCTAAACATGCTTATCAGCATCTTACTGATATTTTCCTTGTGAAACATTTCTGGTGGCATAACATTTGTTCATGGAAGGTACCATATCTTATCCTTTTAATCTACTAGCTAGCGTTGGAAAACCGTATCTTGTCCTGGGAAAATCTCCTGAAAAGAGGTTTCTCTGGTCCAAATATTTATCTGCTCTGTGGCTTGGATGAAGAATCTACTTTCCATCTTTTTGTCTCTTGCTCTTTTTCTAAATCCATTTGGAAGGCTGTTGAATGCTTGTTAAAGTCTCAATTATGTTGGGACGAGGTTTCTTTATCAGAATGCTTCATTTTTTGGAAAATTAAGTATCCTCTGTGGTATACTTTACCCTGCTTCATCATTTGGGAGATTTGGCATTGCAAGAATAAGCGAATTTTTTAGGACACTCGACCCATTGGCCTTCATGCAGGTTTGAAGGAACTAAAGGAGTTTTGGGTCTCAGGACTGGAACAAACCTCTATTGGCAGGCTTATTCTTATTCCCGGGCTCCCCAAAGAGTTATGTCTTGTACACAAAATTGTGGGATTTTTCAATGGGGCCTCTCAAATGGATTCCTCTCAGTGTGGGGTTGAGGCTATCCACTAGATTGATGATCTTTGTTATTGTAATTTATGGATGAACTGTGATACTGGTTCCAACACGAAGGGGGAACTATTATGTTTATGGGTCCTCCTTCAGTTTGCTCGATGCCTTGGCTTGGATGGGATCCACATTTTTGGGGATTCCAACGTTATCATTGACTGGGCTAATAACTCTAGAAATATTAGGCTCATCTACTTTGTGGCATGGATGGAAAAAATCATACTTTTGATTGATGGTTTTCAAAACATCACTTTCTCCCACATTTATCGAGAGCAGAACCGTTGGGAACATGTGTTTTCAAAGAGGGCCCTTTGTGCCTTGGAGGGTTACATATATTTTAAGTTTTGGTCTGTTGATTCTCTAGCTATGGAGAGTAGTCTCCAGGCTATTTTCAACTAAGACTGGTTTTTGGTATTCATCTTTGGTTCTTTTTTGTGGTCCAATTTTTTGTTCTATTCTATGATCAGCTTCTTTCTCTAGAGTTTTGGCTAATTGTTCTGCCATTTTCTTGATGGACCAACTCTTTTGTCCATGGTTCTCTCATATGGTTGAGCTTTTATGGCCACAGCCACAAAACTACATTATAACTATGTGCTGGAAAATGCTATTGTTTACTAATCTACCTTTACATATACGTTAATAAAGTATAGTTATGTTTCTTTAAAAAAAGAAAAAGAGAGTGCAAACAAGAATACAATCATAGATAAGCGCACAATGCAATAACAAGTCAATTATATAGGTTCATGGGATGCATTAAGTTTGAAAAGGAACAATAGTATGTTTGACAATATTTTTACATGAAGGGGTGGCAGGAGCGGGGGGGATCCTTCTCGATCCCGGAGGACATATAGAACAAACCTTCGCATGGGGTCTAGGGAATAGAACCAACAATGAAGCTGAGTGGCTGGCACTTCTTCAGGGCCTGCAGCTTCTTCATACTAAAAAATACCGAAAGGTTTTGATATTTGGAGACTCAAAGCATGTCATCTCTAAACTGATCAATGGATACCCCTCTGGAGCAGTCAATTGTCGTCGGCTTTTTGAAAAAGCCAAGCTTCTTATGTCTAAATACTATGAGACACTTCACATCCTTCGGCACAATAACTCCACAGCGGACTCTCTGGCCAATATGGGGGCTTCCCTCCCACAAGGACATTACAGAAAGAACGGGAATCCTCCCATCCTCAAATACGTCCCATAATGAGGAGTCGAAAATCCTCTCATTATCAATTACATCTCATGATGTGGAAGTACCCTCTACAATCTCAATTTATGTGGCTTATCCTATTGAATTTCTCATCCCTCTTTCATTTCACAAGAAGCCATAAAGGCCCTCCTCCTGTCCTTCCCTCGTACCACTTCTCTTCCCCTTCCTTATCCCTTCCCCCTTATCCCTCCTCCCTCATCTCTTTTTTACCCCTCCTCCATCCCTTTTCCCTGACCCTTATCCCTCCCCCCTTCCCTCCATCCGTCACCTAGCGCCATCTCTCAACAGCTGGCCTCCACTCCATGTTGTTTACCGTCGGCTCCCTTCATTTATTTTGTTGTCCCACCTTACCTCCTTCCCACGCCGCATGGCTTCTCTTCTGCCCCACCCATCTCTCAGACGCTGCAGACTTAATGGCCATCCAACCCTGGGTTAAATGTCTCACCTCCTCACGCGCTCAACGTCTCCTCAAGCATTATGCTATGTCTTCTCCCAGCAGTGATATGTTTATCCACTCCGTTTCAATTCTTGGTTCTGGTTTTCAAGAGGCTGTGCGAATTTTGCTGAATGCAATTGCAGGTATTGGAGAAGGGCGACTGCAAGGTCTCCCGTGGAATGCTCTCCCTCTCACTCACTCCTTCGTGAAGGAAAGGCTTGCTCTTGCAGCCTTCTCCACCTGCTCGTGTAGCTCTCTCTCAGCGTTGCGGTCTCCAAATCTCGGCCCAGGTATACCCTCGCAATTTGGTAATCGGGGAAGAAGCTCGGTCTTGGGTTGTCGTTGCACGGGGTGGCAGGAAGGTGCTGTGGGCACTTTGGTTTGTCGAGAAAGGCAAGGAGGTTCCTCGTTGCAATAGGAACTCCTCGTGCTCAGTCTTTTTTTCAGTGAATTTTCGGTGGAGAATCAGGCTGGTGTCCTTGCTGGTTCTGTTTGTGCCTTACACAGTCTATTTGCTCGAATAGACATCTCGACAGAGGAAAACAGAATGTCCCAGGCTGGTGAAAGTGCAGGAATAATGGACATCAAAAAGAACCTGCGGCGTCTATATGAAATGATTGCAATCAGCGTAATGGATAACAAAGAAATGGCTCGGGAGGTTAAGAGTATGGGAGAAACGGTGAGCTACACCTCTTTGCAGATCAACAACCACAACGCTCGGATTGATGATAATGAGAGCAACCTTAGAAAGATCATGGGAAAAGTTGACAGGATTCAGGAAGACCTTCAGTGTTTCATAACCATGAACCAGGGTAGCAGGGTGAATGGAGCCACTGCAGAAGCTGAGCACCCAATGTAGGAAGAGTCTGTAGTTCAGCCAAGGAATTTTAGAGGCAATCCTTAATCTGTTTCTTTTAGTTATGGATAAATGTTTTACTGTCATTTTATATGTAACCAGTTTGTAAGGGTATATACTACCAGCGGCATTATCTGTTTTGAACAAACTTTATGTGAAGTTTTTTGGAAAACTCCTCGGATAGGCTTTCTGTGCAGCATTTTTGATCTACATAAATACTTTATTATGCCACTACTATATTGAATGGTTGTGCACAGCTTGTTTTTATATAAACCTTTTATAATTTCTATTAAAAATAATAATATTTTTACATGACAATTGTTGGGTTGTGGTGCATCTTTATTCATTAATTTTTTTTGAGGTTTTATATTAATTATTTGAGTTTGTCAAAGTGTTTTGCTTGACATTATCATTATTTTTACATTACATGACGGTTGTTGGGATGTGGTGTATATGTATTTATAAAAAGCAATTTAATATCTCTTAGATTTGAGTTTATCGAAGTGTTTAATAAGAAAATATAAAAATCATTAAATTAATGAATAAAAGTAATCATTTAATTTTGTATATTTCATATTTAATATCTTAAATTTATATAGATTGAGTTTGCAGGAATATATATTATTTAATTATTAAACTTTGCTTAATCATTAAAAAGTAAAGGTAAGTATTTTATTTGTATATTTCATATTAAGATGTTTATAATTGGGATAAAACAATGTATCGATGGTCTTAGCAAAAAAAAATTTCAAAAAAATTGTTTTTAGAAAAATATGTTTTTTAACAATAAAACAATTTGCAAATATTTTGTGTATATTTCACATAAAGTTAATCATGTGAGGGTTAAGACAATTTACAAATAGTATGAAGCAACGTGCAAACGTTTTTTATTCAAGTCTTAGTAGATCTTTGAAAGATTTTTACATGTGTATAGTCCCCAAGGAATGAGTTTATCGTGGTTTCCACTAAATTGCAACATGGATGGATTTGTTTGAGAGCTTGTGGATGAAGCAATCTTATACCTTTTTTTCTCATAAATGCACTTTTCATTAGAAAACATGGTTATTCTCTCTTGGATCATGTTGAAATATGCATAAGAACAACAATATGACAAAAAAGGCTCACTAGCCGATTCAAATGTATTCACACCAAAGATACATATATATAGTACAATGTGTGATGCCACTTCATAGAGAGATTTGCTATAGATCCTAACACCTTGCATGGTGACTAGGCTAGGAAATCCTAGTTAAATATCCTATTCATAATTTGAGGATAAATCACTATTATCCTAAATGAATAATACAAATAATGGTGACAATGAGACATTGTGATTGCTAAGGTAAGCCATAGGCTAACGTTATGTTGTGCCCACAACTTCCTCCCCTACATTTCGTAATCTTGGATTGGAAAAGCAAGGCCCGTCCATACTAAACTTTATGTTCTTGAGTGTCACCTAGACCTACCTATATGTAAATGATGAATATTCTGAACAAATCTAGATTGCTCGAAGTTACATCAATACCTTTAGGATAATCTTCATTGATGCTATTGTGGTGCTTGAATGAGTTATTTGGACTATGTCGACTTGGTGACTTTCCTCTTCTCCGGTAACTTGCTTTGACACAACCATGATAGAGATTTGATGATTGAGAGAGTGCATTAAGTTTTAGTTTTTGGGGCCCTTTTATATTGCTTCTGAGTCTTTGATACACGGTCCCCAAAGACTTGTCTCCAATCCTGAATCCCGCATTGCCTAGCCAAGTTTAAAAGTTGTTTAGAAAATATCTCCTTTTGAATTTCAGGTTTGGAAAGGTTTCCTCTTCCAGGATGTAGAACATGTATCTGAAATCAACGTCTCAACCTTGGTTCATCTATGAGGTGTCTGATGCAGATTGTTGGACGATGGTTGATTTTTTTACATGCATTTTTTATTTGGATTTTACGCAAATATCTGGAAAATAAAAAAATATATGGTTTTATGAATTTGAACATCATGATAACTAAATAATACAATAAACAACATTGGAGGAAATGTGGCATAAGCACTAAAATTCTACGATATCAATAATAATTAAACTATACAATATAACAAAATGTAAGTTGCATAACACATAAAATGGTAACATGCATGGTCATGGTTATATATGTTAAAATCATTGTTATGTCATCTCGTAATCTATCATTCAATAATATTTTTGTAGCACATTTTATCATTACATTCACATTTAATCGATATAACCCAATTAAAAAAAATAACATTAATTTGTGAGGATATTATGAAAAAAAAATAACTAATTATATCTTTACTCTTTGAACACATACAAAAGTAATATGAAGAACAAAAATCCAATTAAATTAGTAAAAAAAATAATGGTGCCACTATATTTTTATGTCGTAATACAACGTAACAAATGGTTGTAAATAGCATTGTAATTGAACATATTGAAATAGTGTAGGTTAACATATAGAAAAAAACTTTTTCTTGACAACTATATGAAGAGACAATGAATAAATAGAGATTAAACCTATTATGTTGTAATTTGGTTTCCTCTCTTGCAATCTATATTTCTTGCTTCCAATTAAAATAATAACACTGAAACATGTCAATATAAATGTCTATACAATAAACAATCAAGTTACCTAATAACCTAATAGTTGTGATGTTTAAGCTGAAATGGATTCCAACTGTTGTTCTTCTTTCTTCCTGATTCTAGCATATGCACTTTTGTCCATCCTTGAATACCTATCAAATGTACAGGGCAGAGATATTCGTAAACCATCAATAGATTTTACCCTTGAAATTGCTGTGAAAGTTAAACCTTGCCTCTCTGCGATACCGATATCGATGGTTGCCCTTTGTAAAGTCAAACCTTGTGATTTGTGTATGGTAAGAGCCCAAGCCATACACAATGGGATTTGCTTGCTATTTCCTCTAAAAACAGGTGCTATTGGCACAATTTTGGGATATCTAATGTCCCATGGTAAACTAATGTAATCATCAAAAGAGACTGTAGCATACATTGGAAGTTGTGGTGGTTTGGATCCATCAGAGAAAAAAATGTTTTGATCTGTCCCAAGTGCTCCATTTACCAACCCTGCTTCTACCCACAAGTTACACGTTAACATCACTCATTGACCAAGACATAAAAGCACTTATTGTTGAAGTTGGCCATCATCAACGTCAATAAAATATTTATTCTTCATATGTTCAGCAACACATTGTGCTATAGGAATTCCAAGTGACTTTATGGAGAAACCGAATCCAGTTGTCCGTTAGTCGAATCCGACTATCATTGTAATAATGAATATGAATATTAATAATATATTGGATGATGAATATTACAATGATGTCTTGGCCTTAAATATGGTTTGGACATTCATGATGAGGAGACACCTCCTTTCATTCTAACCTAACTATAAATTATTTAATTATTTAATTATAATCTTATTTTATGTTCATTACATTGCCACTCCCTTTAAGGGAGCTTTGTCCAAGCTTAGATTATTGTCTTTTCATTCTCGTTTTGTGTTGAAACAGTGTCATTACTTCATTTATGTC
This sequence comes from Pseudotsuga menziesii, assembly GCA_001517045.1. NCBI lineage: Eukaryota > Viridiplantae > Streptophyta > Pinopsida > Pinales > Pinaceae > Pseudotsuga > Pseudotsuga menziesii. The sequence continues at coordinate 133,280 of LPNX010080111.1, forward strand.
TTTTTTAGAACTTGTATTAGGTATGTGCTAGGTCTTTATGCAATAGTTTGTCATTTTCCTTTCATTTGTAACTTGAATTTATACCCCATTATGTTTATTATTGTTGTCCCATTTTCCATGTACATGAATACGAGGAATATTTTTTTGACTAGCCATATCAAGCATTGTTTTAGAGATCGCTTGTCCCACAATACTCATGATGTCATCACAAAATTTTTCGATTTTATTATCCTTACGATTTATCTCGAGAAGTGGCGTTTCGTGAGGCTGATCCGGATTTATGCGTGAACGAAATGAAAGAACATATATAGAATCATAATAATAGACATTTTGCAAAGATAACAGAGATACAGTAAACACATATTCTATTAAATGGCGGAAATAGAACGGACTGTAATAAAATTGCTAGAATGGTGGTAGCTATCTCTGAGAAGAGATGTGGTTGCTACGCTCATTCATGCCAAGCTGAATACAAAATGAGGCCAAAGGGGCCTATTTATAATAAGAATGAGGTGAGAACCCCAAAAGTCCAAAACGTAACCCTAGAAGATGAACCGTCATAAAGTTTGCAGCCCCACGGTGGTAAGTTGAACAGTCAACTTCCCGGGGTCATAACTTTTGCATACGATCTCCAATTTGGGCGTTCGATGGCTCGTTGGAAAGGTCTGTCTAAGATTTACAACTTTTGGTTGATAAAATGCATGTTAATGGCAACCATTTGGCCCCAAATCTCCAAAAAACATCGTTTAAGGACTCAAAACGGCCCCGGAAGTTTAGGACTCGAAAAACTACAAAAAAATAACTAGGAAACTGCCACAATGGACAATTTTTTTGAGCTAGTGGAATAGGTGGGTGGCCACCGATCTCCATCTAGATCAATCCTCCCTCCTTAGGAAGCAATGGTCTCCATTGCGTCGAATCCTGTATCATATCTTGAACTGTGTGTTGAGTTGATCTCCTGGTGCGACATTTGTTGAAGTGAAGAGGCTGCTTTTCTTTGGCATCCCGAGAGGGCTGTAATTGTTGTCTAGATGATTTGTTTCTGGATGAGCACCTTGAATGCGTGGCCTTGCATCGTAAAGGTACTCGGATAGATGAGGAAACAATGGCTCTGTCTTCTTCTTGTGTCTGATGAACAAAGACACCCTGTGCAGAGGGTGTGGAGGTCTTTGTGATCTTATGTTCTCCTTCAGACGCAATTGTGAAGAGGAAAAATTTTCTGGTGTGGGAGCTTATCTTCCTACCCTGCGAGACTGTAGCAGGTGCAACTGTCTCTGGGATCCGGTAGAGTTTTCCTCCCAAAGTGACAATGACACTGCGAGGCCATGACTCATATACAGCATGACGCTTCCACATATATGGTTGTCCTAAAAGAACATCACATACTTCAAGTGGGGCCACATCACACAGTACCTCGTCTTTGAAAGGATTGATTCCATATGGAAGGAGGCATTGTTGAGTAATGCGGATACCTTGTCCTTGGCTTAGCCAACCAATGTTGTAAGGTTGTGGGTGTGGTGTTGTTGGAAGCTCCAATCTCTTGATGACTTCTACTGAGATCAGGTTCTTTTGGCTGCCGTTGTCAACAAAAAAATGTAGAGGCATTCCCTTCACCCACATCTATGAGTGGAATAGGCGCTCCTCTGCCTCTGACTCTTCAGGATCCTCTAGTTGAATCTGTGCGGTAGCAACAATGGCAGTGGGGTCTGCACCAATGATCTGCCTCCCATTGTATGTGGCTGTGGCATTGGGTTCAGAATCAGAATCAGGATCTGATTCTGAAGATTTGATCTCGGCCACTAATGACTGCTTTGAGCGACATTCATCAGTGTTGTGCCAAGGGCTTTTATGAAATTCGCACCACTTACCAGTGTCGTTCTTTGTCTTTCAATCTCCCTTCTTTGCTTGTGGCGGGGACTGCTTGTCGTTTTCTTTTGCTGTGTTCTAAGGGCCAGGGTTTCCCTTGCCTTGCTTCTGCGGTGGATTCGCAAGTCCAGAGTCTTGCTTGTTCTTTTGTCGAAATTTCTCCTCGATTTTGACAGCATACCGATAGGCGGATCCAAGTGAAGAGATGTCGAGGAAGTCCATCTCAGTTCGGATGTATCGATGTAGACCACTGCGATATTTCGGGACTAGGTGCTGCTCGAAGTCTTTGATACTCAGCTTTGTCCACAGGGTATGAAATTTGTTGGTGTACTCCGACACCGTCTGGTCCCTTTCTTGATGCAAAATGGTCCATTTTGTGTACTGGTCATCATAGTTTCCCACAAGGTAATACTGTTTCGTGACGGCATCTATGAAAGAAGCCCAAGTGGGATTTGTTTCAAACATTCCAGACTCGTCTGATGAGTTTTGCTCACAATAAGTACCCCACCAATTTTGGACATGGGGGACTGCCTTAAGGAGCGC